>VXBH01000920.1:8748-19440 GCA_013400035.1 Rynchops niger | reverse complement strand
CTGATCTAGTTGTGGATGTCCCTGCTTACTGCTGGGGGGTTGGACTAGACAACCTTTAAAGGTCCCTTCCAACCCAAAACATTCTATGATTCTATAAAATACAAACCATATGAAACTTGGGGCCTTTATCCAGCCAAACTGCTGGAGCAATCCTGCCTCATGAACTGCGCAGATGTAAGGCAGCCCTGACCCAGGAGCTGCGCAGCTGCATCTCTGCTGCGCCGCTGCTGATACCCTCAGCTGTGCTAAGCAGCACCTGTTCAGTGCAGAGGGCTGCCCACCCCTGCTCCAACAGGCAATTCCTTGGTTTTTCCAGCTGAGGTGCCTGGAGCACAGCTTTGTCTGCTCTGGACCAAAGCAGGCACATCTGCAGCAGGGCAGAGTGCAAACCAGGCAAGGAGATTTTTTTTTTTTTTCCCTCCTGTTTTCAAACTTCTTTGGAGGACCTGACAATGAATCAAAGACACACTTTTGCAGAAAGACGTAGAAAATTTATTCAACTGGACAGTAGTGTACAAGCGTTTCTGAAAGACAAAGAGGCACAAAATGTGTCCTGATTTCTCACTGCCTAACGCACAAATAATTCCGTGAACCTGAAAGCAGGAAGCTAGCTCTCTCCTACACGGGAAAGCAGAGGAGTTTCAGAAGCGTTATGTTAAATAAAAGCCTACCATATTTCCCCTTTTCTTTTGACCAGTGAGATGGTTTCATCTGGTAAATTTTAATGCGTAAGGGCACTTGCTGAATTGAGGTACACTTATAAAACAATAACAAACTGACTTACCGCATCTGCACAGAAACTGGCAGTAGTACCAAAAGGTCTGAGATGTGAACAAATGCAATTATGCAATTGCATTGAGACCGTAAAAAACATCCTCTTCTGGGCAGATCCTGAGCCAGGGGTTAAGGAAAATAACCCAATAGTTAAGGGTACATAGCACATATCAGCAGAGACTATAGCCATCAATGTCTTCTCATATCCCAACTGTTAGAAGGTTACTGATCCATACTCTGAAATCTCAACTAGTAGGCTATCTCTCTTAGCTTGCCCTTTTAAAAAGGGAAAATCAACCCTAGCTTTCACAGCTCCTGGTGTCATCTTTACAATTCCAAAACCTTCTGTCTCCCCTGCTACCCATTGCTTCTTGCGAAGCATCTGAAATCATGTCATAAATTAATGATTATGAAACAAAGTCTTCCAAATAACTTAATTGACATATTTATCACAGGGGAAATCTCGCATTGAATATTAACTACTATCCTTAAAGCCATTTGGTTAGACAGAGACCAAGCATGGACATTTAGAAAAGCAAAAACAATTACATTTCCAAAGTAATACAGAGATTAGAAAATAAGCCATCACAGGTAAACAATCTTCTCCTCAACTCCATCTCCACTTTCTGTCCCCTCCTGGCTCTCAGGCTGCTTCAGCAGCAGCACATCTAAAAGTGGAGGCGTGGTGGATCCACTGTCTGGAGTGCTTGTCTGAGGACCCTTAGACTCTGTTGAACTCAGATCTGTAATACACAAGAGAAGGATATGTGACAATGCATCTTCTGCCATGCCTGTGCCATTGTAAAGAGCAAATTCTGACTTTTTCATTAGCATTGTCTAGTTTGCTGCACCTGTCTAGAAAGGAAAGCACTGCTGTGTTAGAAATTATACTACAGCCTGGTGAGAGGTACCTTACCCAAATTTACTGAAATCTGTAAATGTGACTATACCTTAGCAGTTAGCTTTTCTACATCTGCAATGCAATTTTTACCATAAAAACAAGCTGCATAACCATGGAGCATGTATCCTCATATCTAGGGATGAGAAAAGTCAATGGACAGGCTGCAGTACTTCTCACTGTAATCTTGGCCCAACCAACCTCTGCTGTTACATCAGGAGGGTTAACTTTTCATTCTTCCCTCTGCAAAAAGGACTCTGCAGGAAGAAGGGGAGCCCAGGACCACCCCCACAGCACGGGTGACACCAGTGGCAAGCAAACCCAGGACTGGGGTCCTTTGAGCCCTGGTCATTCAGGCAGAGAGATAAAAAGACATTTCATGCCTGCCCTGGTCCCTACCTCTTCTCACATGTATGTGCAATGAAAATCTATTATAAAGGAGATTTTGGGTGTGCTACACACCACACTGCTCTAACTGGCGGCAATTTAAAATGACACCTGCCCACATTTGGCATTTCCCTGATGCATGTGGCTTTCCCCAGCCTTGTTCACTGAGGCAGGAGTTCAAGGCAAAGCAAGCTTGCTGGCACTCTGCAAAGCCTGGTCTGCCCGGCTGCTCCCCCCCACAGGGCATATGGAGCAGTGGGAGACAATTATGCGATGGGCATGTGGGAACACATCTGATCACTGCCTCTGCCTTCAGCGTCTTCTCCTCTTTGATATGCACACAGCTGGGGGGAGCAAGCAGGCTTTGGGGCTTCAGCTCCCAGCTGTAAGCCACATGCATGTTATACCTGCTGCTGAGACTGCAGGGCTGGGGGCAGGAGCAAGGTATTTATACACAAGTGGTGCTTGCCCATAGTGGGATGACACAGAACGTTAAAGCAAATTAATCCCAAATTCCCTTACTTTTACTGTTTTACACTGGAGTTAAAGGATCACATTTTGGTCTTGGTGAAAATCCAGAGCACATCTTGACTGCAGGTGAGCTATTTGCAATAGCAGAACTTGACTCCCTGACTTACTCGCAAAGCCCTGCTTTGTTAAAGATTACTTTTGCATTTACTTCTTTTTGATAGCCATATTAGAAAAAGATTACAATTTCCAGCAACAGAAGAAACCAGAAATATCCTATGTCTGCTTTTCTTTATTGAAACTGGATACTTCAGTTTTATTTATTTATTAAAAAGAGCCCTACCAGTGAAAGGTCCTCAACCTCTAAGCACTTATATTTTGGGGTAATTTTACCCACATTAATATTCCTTTTAAGTCCTGTGAGTCTATTCACCTTAACAAAGTTATGTGCATAAGAATACCAGGCAGTAAGCACTTAGTTGAAAGATCTGTTTCCAAAGTTTATGAAGTACATAATTGGAGAAGCCTAATTACAAATTTGAAAAAACACAGAAAAGAAAGAGAAACACCTTACATGCAGTTATTTTCCACCATCAAAACTAAACAGTAATTTCTTCACCAATTAAAACAGTAGCTGTTTCCAAACCATTTCTCATTAACTGTTACAACTCTGAGCAGCAGAGCTGAGCAGTGGAAACTGTCAGCGTTCTGGAAAAACAAAACAGATTCTGTCACTATCGAAGTAANTCTGGGGCATCTGGAGAACCTGAACAGCAGGAGAGCACCCAGAAGGTGAGAGCCCAGCTGCTACTGGGGTGATGAGTGACTTCTCAGCTGGAAAGCTTGTGCCTAATCCAACCAAGGAGGGAAGGGGCTGGTTTTGGATGCGCTTTGGGTGGCACTCAACACAGGCTCTGCCTAATAAAAGCACAATGTGTCCCTCAGCCAACCTACTGAGCCTGCCAGTCGGGAAGGTGCCTGCTGTCTCCCTGCCTGGTGCCATGCTGGAAGCAACCGAGCCAGGAGACCAGCTGGCATTGCAGGCGGCAGTGCGATGCGCCCCGAGAGCAGCTGCTCGGGGAGGGTGGAAGAACTGCCAGAATTGGTAATAACAGTCTCAGGTGAAACAAGAGTGGGGAAAGGGGACCGATCCGCCAGCCAGCATTGGTTCTTGTTATGCAGAGCAGCGATAGCTGCCAATAAGCCTCCCCCAAGCTCCACAGTGCAGCGCAGGGAAACAAGCTACCCTCGGCCCTAAGCAGGAGAATGGTGTGAGAAATCCACCTCTTTAAATGTTCTCCCAAAACAGGAAAGAACCTTCCAGAACCAGCCTTGGCTGCATCGGCTGCTGCCTACTGAAGAACTCTGAGAGCTGAGGATGCTCAAAAAAAGAAAAAAAAAGGAAAATAAACCCATTATCCATGTAGACAGCAACACAACACAGAGGAGGGCTGGCAAAGGGGGCTGCTACCAGAAAATGATGGCTGGGAAGCTCTTCTGTGCTCACCAGGTAGCCGGGACACCCACAGGAAACTCCCCAGCCCCTCCCCAGGCCTCTTCTCTGCTGCACTACAGCTGACAGTCAGAACTCGGTATGGATCAAGAGCCAGGTAAATAAGGACCATTGGCCTTTTATGAGCCTGCTTCGTTGCGATTGTAACTTACCTGCCAACACCGGCCACGAAAGGAGTTATGTATTATTCCCTTTCTTTCAATTCACCATATACTTATCCTTTCCTCTGCTCCCTTCCAACCTGCCCAGTGATGCTCAGGCAGGCTGTGTTCAGCTCAACAGCGCGCCCACCAGACCAGCACCCATATCACCAGCACCCAGCTAAAGTACTCCCACTGCCCCTGCCTGCACTCCTCCTGCCCGATCCTGCACCCCTTGCACACAAAGGACAAGCGAAAGCGACTGTACCCGGTCACCGCCTTCCTCTTGCTCACTCACACTTAAGGAACACATTTTTTTCCTTCGTATTTATTCAAGTGCAGAAAACATTCCCAGATTTCCAAAACTTTAACAAAGCTGAGCTGTAGCTCAGACACTTCTTCAGGGTCTTCTGTGAGACTCCCAGGTCCTCGCCCCCTCCCACTTCTGCAGCGGCCAAGGGCTGTCAGCATCTCACTGCACCCCGGCCCCTGGAGTTCACATGCACAGTGGGAACTGAACTGGGCACCGGGTCTCAAAATACACTGGGAAAAATACTTTGACCCTGAAGCTACCAAGGAAAGAGGAGCCTAATCCATTTCGCAGCTGACTGAATAAGGCAGAAAAGCAATCTGAGAATTTTGATGCTGCTATTTACTTTTAACCAGCCCAGCCCCATGAAAAAGCAGCAGCTACATTTCCTAGGCAAACAAGCACCTTCATGAATAAGAGGTCTTTTCACAAAAAGCAGATGAACAATTAGATCATAACAGATCCTACATTAATTAGTCTCATCAGCTTTTGGTGCATTTTTTTTGTTACAAGACAGAACAGAAATAATTCAAAGACTATGATGAATAAGGTCTGCAACGTAACTCTTCTTCACATCTATATTTTGATTTTTTGTTCATGATAAAATTACTGGAAATGCCACTCCTGCATGTTTCTGTTCTTTGTTTAGTTGTTGGCTTACATAAAACAATGCAGCTCAGTTTTCAGGTTTTTGCTGCATAATTCTTTAGAGAAGTTTTGTCTAGAGAATTTGAACCAAATTCTTGGCCAAGACAAAATTTATATTTATTCCACCAAAACTGCTTTATCTTAAAAGCTCCATAATGGTTCCAACTCATCTATTTGATACTTGTCTTAAAGCTCCAGGTTTTGGAGTCATGTGATGATGCAGCCGTCTTTTATTAAAGCCCAGTAAACACACTATTTCTAACACTGGTGTTATCAAAGAAAAGATTTTAAAAACGCCTTAAGCTCAGACACTGCCAGTGATACCACTTTAACATCAAGTTCCGAGCATGCCCTTAGGTTGAAATAATTTAAAATTTTAACCTACTTACATGGCTATGTTATCAGTTGTGTTGGCTTTAAAGCACACGGCTTCTAAACTATTTTTGGCATGTTTTTTTTTTAATGCATATCAATAAGAGAGACTTAAAAATAGGTCTGTCTCGAAATCATAACTTGTCTGTGCATTAAATACCCACAGTCTCACCTAGGCAGGGCATACTACCTGCCGGCTGTCTGCTTCTGCTTAGTATTAATTTATTTAGGTATGAATTCCCTATTAAATTGTCTTTGTGCTAAGCTTTGAAGCTTTAGATGGTCAATTACAGACACACACATGGTCCAACAGGTATTCTGCTAACAACGACCACATGTTTTATTGACCTACTTCTTTTCCACCTCATTAAACACAGCTGCACTTAAATGATCAAGAGAAAATAACCATAAAACCCCAAGAACACCCTTCCTACAAAGGATCACAAGGAACGTGACCAGCTGCTGGCACGGGCCCATCACTCCACCCCAGACAGTGCACCTCCCCAGGGGCAGGGGTGACTTGTCTGTCTGTCTGTCCGCTGACAACAAAACAAACCACGGGCAGTGGGTAACGCTCCTGGTTGGGTGTCTGCTGGAGAAACAGAAATCCCATAAGGCTACAGACCCAAATAGCATTTCCAAAGACCGGGCAGAAGATGAAACCAGCCCCCCTGCCTGCTGCCAGCCAGCACATCCCCACGCCTGACTTCTTGCCCACACTTCCAATTTGCACCCCGCAAGTAAAACACCTCCATGAGGCTCCCCTCCTTCCTTCCCTCCCCAAGAGAGAAACAGTTAGCATTAACCCTGAAAAAACACTGTCTCTGGCAGATGAATTCACTCCCTTTGAAACAAAAGGGGACATTTACACATCAAAACTATTCTTTTGAGCGCTCTCTTACCACAGACAGACATTATTGTGCTGATTAACTTTGCTTCATATTTTATGGATGGTTTTGGGGTTGTTTTTTTTTCTTTTTTTTAAACTACAATTTGCTTTGAAATAAACATTAAATCAAAGACGTTGGAAAAAAATCAGTTCGGTCCCCAGCTTTTGGCCAGTCTTTAAGGTGCACCACAAAGGAGCATGCTCTGGACTTTGGCAAGCACTTTCTTGAGTAACAGAAGGGCTGCTCTGTTACAGAAGCCAAAAGAGGGAGGTCATTTATAAAACACTCTCAAGTCTCCTCCTAAGTACCTTGGGTTTACATGGTAGTTTCCCAAGAACAGACGAGATCCATCACTTCTTACTCATAAAAGTTGACACGATCAAAACTCAAAGTAAGTGGCAGAGGCATACTAAGCCAATATATAGAATTGCTGCAGAAGCAAAAAGTACGGCAAAGCAACTGTTTCAAATCAGCTACATTCTAATCTTACCCTTAAGTAGAAGCTGCTGCTTGTTGATTAATGAAGAAAAAATACAGGCATAATTCTAAGAGTGAGCATCTGCGAGAAGCCTCTTATCTGATAGTCACAGAGATACGTGTTCTCCCCAAGCTCAAACCCCAGGGAAATAGTCACTATTTTTTGACTGCAGTTTGAATATTAGCACAGCCATTTTTATCAGTTTTTAGCCAGGTTTGCAGGAAGTATATGCACTCATATTTTCTTCTTGCAGTCATTGAAAAAACACAGCAAAAATTGAATAGCTGCACATTCCCCAGGTTTTGCATCGTAAGCATAGGAAGTTTCAGGGTGTGATCGAGTATTTTGAAATGGGTGCCCTTTTTAATTATTTGCTAAATGCTCTGTGAACATGTAACTGCTGTGAAAACAGTTTGCATAAAAGCTAAAGGGAAAGCCGTACATCAAAGCCGTAAAAAAGCACAATTATCAAATAAGCATGTGCCTTCATCCCTTCGGCCTTGAGTGCATGGAATGTACTTGGATCCACTTTCCTTTCTTCTGCTCCCATTTCTCTCCACTATGGCAACACTGGTCTTACGCTTAAGCCTGAATTCATCACCACCTCCTTCTACCTTGCCTTTGCTACAAGTTGTCTTCATCCATAGTCTCACAGCTGCCCCTCTGCAGGCACCAGCTCTGCTTTGGTCCATCTGCCTCCGGTCCCATCCCACCCCCTCATGTGCTGCAGCAACAGACAGACAGCCAATATTCCACAGTTTCTCAATAAATATTTAACAGCAGATGCTGCTGAGGAGGTTTCATATTACTAAGACTTCATTACTTTTACACAACGTGCTACAGGCCATTTCCTGGAATATGTAAAGTATTATACTAAATAATTAAAATGAGATCGTACTTTTCAAAATAAGCCAGACAGATACACTTGGTGATTCAGCGACATGATTTTACAGGGTGTGTTTGCATACTCAGTATCTTGCAAAATTTGATCATCCATAAACAGCTTCTCCCAGCCACTAAAATGCATTATTTATTCATACTTGTGCATCTATTTCAGGCTCTAACTCCATTACAAAACGTATACAAAACATTTTTAATGTTTTGTGCAGGGCATGCAACCAGGTCTCCACCCACAGATCACATTACCTGAGGAAAACACAGACCTCCCAAGGTATCTTCCTGACATCAAACAACAATTAGCAGGACTCTTGTTTTGTGACTGCTTTTCCTGAGAGATCACCTCTTTCCCTGCAGACTTGCTGCCAAAGTCCCAGCTCTGCACCACCCTGAGCTGGAGCTGCTTCGCTACAAACCAGCTGTCTGACAAAAGACCCTCTTCTGCTTCAAAATGTGTTCCTTTCCCTCGTATTCCTTCCCTGAAACCCCTATCTATTGGAATAACCTTACCCAACTAAAGAATAAATTTGTGTCTCAGAGATATGGTCCAAACCATTTCACTTTCATCGATGCCAGTAATTCCACTGACTTCAAAACCCACTGCACTATATTTGCTGGAACCATAAATACAAGGAAAACTAGAAAGATTTGGCCATCATCCTGTTGTTGTTTAAGAAGTCTGCAGGCAATGAAACCCTGAGTACGGTGTGCAGATTTATATCAACACAGTGGTACCTCAGAAGACAGGGACGGACAATCTCTTCACTCTATCCATCACCTTAAAGATGTGCACTGTTTTAAACTTCCCTCCTAATGAATGAGCTCTGAATGAGAAGATACCAGAAAGAAGAGAACCAGACAGGCATTACACAGGAAATTCTGTACTTACATCAGCATACAAAACTCAACCAGAACATCATTAACTGCCTTAATTAGAAGGTTATGCAATACTGCTACATCTACTGTGATTATGTTCCGAAATGAGAAAAAGTATTTTGAGATGAGAAAATTAGTAACAGAACTAGAAAATCCTAGTGCTGCAGAGCTGAAAAGCAAGCGTTACTTGAAATACACTAATTGCAGATGACATATAACGACATATTTTTCACTTTGGTATCACACTGCCGTATGATTTAATCCCTTTTGCCATCTGCTTTAAACAAATGGCAGTGTTATTCCCAAGAGGAAAAAAATGCTTCCCCTGTGATTCACTTCCACCAAGTATCCCACAGACACTGGTGTCTTATGGCACAGCACAAAACTCAGTGTTCTGTGGTATGGAGAGGAGGCAAAATTGCTGTTAGCTGTTGCAGAATTAAAAGCAAGATCTTAATTGTTTTAATAAATCAATGTGATTCTGAACTTGGGAGATGGGAGTGCTCAACTTCATATTCTTGTATCTTACCATTTCATTTCATTCTCATTATAACTTACATTGAGTATTGAATGGGCTGTGTGCTCACCTATGTAGCCATCCATGCTAAGAGTAGAGGGGATATGTTGGACACAGAAAGGACAATTTGGAATTAATGACATGTTCTCAATTTGGCATCTACTCAATTAAAGAAGACAGAAAGTTCAAAGTTGCTCAAAATGTCATATCTGCTCAGGAGACTCCCTGACAAACCGTGAACTCCACGGTCATGTCATCCTCCCTCCTTCACTCTTCTCAAGTGGAAGAAAAACAGAAAGAATTTTCTCACAGCACAGGACAAACAGTGAAAAAATAGCACTATTAAAAATACTGTGAAGCACAGCAGAAAAACTCAAAATAGGCAAAAAAGCACCTTCATGTGCCATTCCACAGGTAGTAAGGGGTTGGCCTGCTGTTGGCTATGAAGGATGCTGTTTAAATGGGAGACGTGTAAAGTGTGCACTGTACAGGGCACAATTACGTCCTAGCTCAGAAGACAAGCGGGCCAGATGTACTCAGAAGTTCATACAGCAGCAACATACAGAAATTAACTCCCAACGGTCACATATGCAGAACTGTGATGACTTTTCTTGTGAGAGCTACTCATTATGTAACAGGTTCCAAGCAACAAAAGCAGTCTTAATCAACAAAGTCTTCAATATGGGATCCCATTAACCACCTCCAGCGCTGGCAGCAGTAGCTGTGCTTATTTGAATAAGGCCCTGAGTTACTGAGCTTTGCCCATTGCCAAAATCCTATGCTGACTTGGAACCACAGGGAAACAGCTTGTATGTCTTCAGGGGGCTTTAACACTGTAGCGCAAAGCACATTTCACCTGGTTTTTATCACACTTGCATCAGCTTTACATTGTATACCTCCTCTAACTGTAACATATTCATCTTACACAAATAAAAGAAAAAAGCCACGCCTATACAGCACCGTCCTCAACCTCCCTGATGCAAACATACACAGGTACTTTTATACAATGTCATTAGGCCATAACTGATGTTAAGGTAGCCAAAAAATAACATGTTGTTCTAAACCTCATCTCAATTACCAATGGGAAACTAAAACAAATTAATCTAATGTACAGCTTTAAGAACAGGCTGAATAGAGCAATCACCATTAGCACAATCTGCCTTAAGGAACAGGAAGGGAATTTCTTACGAAGAATAAGGGGAAAAAATGGAGTTAGAGGATACTACACATTGTTTCTGGGGTTTTTCCTTTTTCTATTGCAAATTAAATATTTTACATCTCTAGAAACCACTTTCTTTCATGAAAACCACTATAAATGTATTATTTTGCCAAAATCAATCTCATCTTCTTATATGCATATTATGTACAAATTTCTGTCCTTTATAAAAGATTAAAATCACATTAGTCAAATAGAGCCTTATTTTTGCTCCCTGGTTTTGCATTTGGATGTTTATGAAGATCACAGATAGTGATACTTTTACAGATACTTTCCACTACATCATGCATAAAGATCCTTCACACTAA
>VXBH01000916.1:15800-45034 GCA_013400035.1 Rynchops niger | reverse complement strand
TGAACAAGCCAAAATCCGCCCTCTTGAAGTCCAAGGTTTTTCTAGCCCCTCTCCTTACATCACTACAAATTGAAAACTTGACCATTTCATGATCACTAAACCCAAGACGACCCCCGACCACCACATCCCTCACTAGTCCTGCTACAGTTGGAGCCATAGCAAAAACAGAGATAAGCACTAGCTTACAGTTGCGTATCCCATACCGTGGAGGCCTGACTAGCTTTCCTGCAGATAGACAGTACTTCAGCATCAGAGCTCTTCAGTGCCCAGGTCTCTGGAAAGAAATAGTGTTTGAAAGAGGAATAAAATATCATCTAAGCAGCAATCACTGAACAGCCCTGCTGTAAAGAATGGAGGTGAGGAGTTCACAAACACCTGTGAACTACTATGTGTAGGAGAGGTGGAATTAGTCAGCACTCCCTATCAGCCCCAAAGAGTTTGCGTGTGGTTTCGGCTGAGAGCGTGGGAGACTATCCATTGTTGTCTCTAAGCTTTTTTCAGAGGCAGAGCTTTCCAGGATCTTGTTCTCCATGAGATAAGCAAAGCATCAAGAGCTATGAAGCTCCATATTGACTCCTGGGTGTATAATGGGTGACATGAGTTACTGCCTGGCTGTGCACTAACCCCAGATACTGGTCAGTACCTAATACAGAGTCAGGCGCAATAAACATGTAGTTTGGATGTACGTACCATGTGCTAGAGTTTGGTTATATGGAGAGACTCTATGCAGTTGGTGTTGCATGTGCTTAATTTATTCATATAGATGAGAAAAACAAACCCCAAAGAACATAACACTGTGCCCTACCTTATATATTATTCTGTTCTCATCAAGACCTCATGAGGCCCAGGGCTAACTGGCCATGTATACAGCCAGGAGGGACTGCCACTGCAGTCAAGGACAGTATTAGATTGCAAAATTATCTTGGTGAATTAAAACAATATGTCCTGAGAAAAGAAGATCAGATACAATGAACTTATCCTAAATATAAGACTCCCTTTGTCAAGGACAGTCAACTGTAAGAGTTCAAGGTGGAGTACAGTGGTCTAGGCAACAATTTAGAAGAAAAAAGTCCAGGCCTTACAACAGGTCATAAACAGACATAAATCAACAGTGTCACGCTCTTGTGAAAAAGGCAAAGAAAGAGTGGCTCTGTGAACAGGAAGACTCTAAGACTTACAAAGTAATTTTACTTGGGCTTGATAAAACTCCACCTCAAACATCTTGTCCATATTGGAGAAATCTAGGGAATTTCCTTCTTCCTTCTTTTTCCTCCTCTTTTCAAACAACTGTGGAGCAAATGAAGACAGTCCAGAGAAAAAAAACCCAAAACCTAGAAAACAAAAATATCTAGAAATATGACCTATGTGAAGAAATTGAAAATGTCAAAAGTATTCAGTCTAGAAATGAGAACACTAGAGAACTAAGTGACGACAGTCTTCAGATATGGAAAAGCCAGCAGGAGGGGAATAACTCATTTTTCACATTGACTTCAGGTAGGACCGAGCGTCATGAATCTCCTGCAGCATCAGAGCATGTTGTCTACGGAGGCTGAGGACAGGCTGAGCAGAGGAGGGTGCCCGTGTTAAGAGGGGATAGGGCAGTAGCTGTAGGGAGCAGCATGAGCACACTGGTTTGGCCTTGGAATTGTTGACCTCTTGAGAGATCATGACTTATTTTCTATGATTTCTGTACGTACTTCCACCTCATTGGTGTATGTCTGTAAGAATGCTACAACACACACCTGACTCTGTAGTCCCACTTGTAGCACTCCTCTACTCAGTAAAGAGTTCTTAAGAACAATTTTTTGACACTTCCAGTTATTTAATTCATTGAATATCTAGTATTCACTTTTCCTAATATTGCATAGTGTGTGGTTCAAATCACACGCATTACAAAACCTCTAGCATATTGCAAACATACAGTTAAATCTCAGTTTGACATTTGGCTTCCCCAGACAGTGTGGTCAGATCTAGAGAAAAGATCCTTATTCTTTAATCCTTCAGTAATCAAAGCTCTTTCTTCCTCATGAGAATTTAAGACTTGTTCTCTACAGTGCTTAGAAATTAGCCTGTGTAGAGCTTGGCTCTAATCCACCAGCGATTTATCAACCGCCATTTGACAGGTAAAAAGGGTTTAAAATTGGCGGGAACATACTGCATACTGAAGTGTGAGAAAAGCAATAGCATCTCAGGCTTTGTTGTAACCCTGTTATTTAACACAGTAAAGCAAGACAATGTAATTCAAATACAGAGAACAATTCTTAACCCATGATTTCTACTTCATTTTGTGCTAAATCACCAGAGAAGCGATAAACCTGCTGCATTGTTTGAGCTCTTTACAGGTCATGTTTCAATTTTAATTTCATATATACAGGAGACAGAAAGGACTGAGAATACCAGACAGAGAGAAAGAGAGTGAGATTTTTACATATATATATATATATATATATGTGTGTGTGTGTGTGTATTTCATTACAAACTGTTATGACCTGTCAGTTACAGATGGTACTGCACAGATTTCAGCTATTCCCCAGGGGGAAGCTGGTGTTCCCCTTGCTCTGGGATTTTGTCAAGCACAGGACCTGTAAGTCATGCGATAGGGTCTTTCTTTTCTTCATGAAATAATGACATGAAGGAAACTATTGAGAAACAGGTGGACTGCAAATAACTTCTACTAACCATACTGCATTTGGTCACATTTGTTGCTATTCTGACTGACTGCTGACAGCTTCTAAAAATAAACCCTTTGGTTTATAAACTAATAAAATTGCAGTCTGATCTTATACAGACAAGCTGGCAGATGTAGGTCTGACGTGGATCAGCCTCCAGAGCAGGAAACTTATTGCATATCAGATACAGTGGCTCACTTTGTATTTCCTCACCTTTCAGTGACCACTCTATGGCTTTCATGACAAATTACTGGGGTTTTTTTAAGACCACATTGTGCTATTACAGCCTCTTTCAAGTAAATTTTTTGCACTGAGGAAGGGTAGAATGATGGACTTACATCAAAGCACTCAGGACTGATAGCAAGGCTCTCAGACCCTGCTTCTTGGTAACTTTCAGGTATGCTCTGTGAGTTTGGCTACATCATATAATCTGTGATAACTGTAAAGCAAGAATAATACTAAATCTTATTGCTAAAGTGGATTTGTGGGCATAAATTTATTAGCGTGATGAAGTTCTGAGGCACTACTGAACTCACAGCTTTATAAATATGAGACAGAAATTTTACAACAGAAGCTGACCAGCTCCCCATGCAAATCTATTCTTGTATGAACTAAAGGGCAGAACTGTCTTTTTTTTGTTTGCTATAGAAACAATAGTCTTAACTTCAAACAGCAATGTCTTTGCTAACTTCTGCCTCTTCCTTTATTTTCTCTAGTTTTTAAGTCAGTCAACAAGTTTATCCACGTTTATTTGGACTTGCTTTCAGGAGCTTTTTGTTGAGATTTTCTAGTGAAGAGGCAGGGAGCATTTTGTGCTAACCAGATATGACCCTCTGTTAACAGTGTTGCTAATTAGGCTAAAATTACAGCCTTGGTGTGGAATCAGGAAGGAATTATTCTCAACAAACCCCACAAATCTCTGAAAACAATATTTCTTGTTAACTAGCATGCCTGATTTCAACATTATCTTCATCAAAAAAAGACAGACATGGCAAACCACAGAAAAGCATTTTAAGTTATCTACCTTCTTTCCATTATAAGTAGGTGCAGAATTAGAAAGCAAATTTATACCTGGCCTCCTCATCATCATATCACTGCTACCTTCTCTGATACCTTTGCCCAACAGGAATCTCACTTGCCATTTCCTTACATCTTCTTCCATATGTTCATGCAAAATGTGCAGGTATCAACCTATGCCCCAGGTGATGCCCTTCTCATGACCGGCTTGACCAGATTCGACATTAGAGGAAGTTGGATTAACATGAGAAATGCAACCCCAAGTTGGTTCCACTAAGTGCCAAATAGGACAAAGGGAGTTTTTTACAAAGACCTAACAGGAACAGGACAGAGATCACCAAGGTCACATCATTGCACAATCCTTACATGGTAGCTACTTCAAGTATATCCTTAATGTAATAAGAGAACATCAGACATCTGAGACTCTGATAAACAGACCTCACCACATCCTGATTTGTATCCAAACTCTGGAGTTAAGCTCTATTCATTCCTTTTTGCTGTGGTTCCTTTATACAGTTCTTGGAGGAAAAAAAAGTTGTTCAACTGACTTGATATTTTGCAAGTCAAGTCCCCGAATTACAAGAAGTTGAGCAACATTTTGGCAAAGTTTTTGGCATTTTCTTTCCTTCTTTCCTGCATTTATCTTCAGCCAAAGCAGAATTTCTCTATGATTCCACTGTCTGTACAAACTACTGTTTGCTGAAGGAGCCTCCACCTTCTTCTAACCCTTCCTGAACCTTGCAGTTTGCTTTTTTTTCAGTTCTCTCTTCTAGCCAANTTTCCTCTCTTTTTTTCTTTTTCCTCAAGAGCTGTCACAGCTTCTCCATCCTTCTAAAGACTTTAGCATTTATTTTTTGTATTCTTTTGCCTCCTTAAAGTGCCTTCTAAGACAGGATTTTACAAGTAGATGACAGCGTTAATTAGAAGAAAAGCTAAGGCGGAGAAGACACTCCTAACTAAAGCCAGAAACTAGATTCCAGTTTGCATGTCAATAATCTGTGTTTCTGTGCAGTTCTGAGAGTGCACGGGGTGATTTCCATATCCACCATCCTTTGAGAATTACATCAGTGAACAGCAATCTGGATCCCTCAGAAACTCTGTGGGAGCAACACAGATAGAGACAGGAATAGGAATATCATCGTTATTCTGATCCTTGCCAGTCAGTACAAGATGAAATGCTTTGGGGTGAATTCATGCCACAGAAAATGGAAGTCATGCAGTGACACCTGAGTATAAAGAACAGACCTAGACACTGGGATCTCTTTTGCAGCATGTTTGGACAATGTGAGTAATGACCGCTGTTGAAAATGCAGCTTATGAGAAAAGACCACACTCACTTTTCCAAAGTAGCTAACGAGCTCTCTTCCATTTCCAGCAGGAAAGGAGCAACATCTGACATGTTGTTTGAAATAGAAAGCAAGTTGATAGGCCCAGTAACAAGGTTTGTAGAAATGAAGCAGATATACTTGTTTTGAGATTAATGTCAAACAAAGTGCCACACTTCCACAAGAATAATTTGTGTGTGCAGATGTGCACGTCCACACACACTTTTGAACATGCCTGTCTTCAATTAGTTATCAGGAGTCTGGGCAACAGTGCTTAGAAATTTGCTGACATTTTGATAGTCTGGCTTCATATCAAATATTCTTAGCGAAAAATTACCAGGCAAACTGGGATTGTTTTTTATTATGTCAGGCAGACACTTTAACTACTAACGTTCAGTTTGGGAAGATCGTAAATCTTACAGGTTTTATATACTCCTTATGCATACCTTTATCCAGAAGATGTATGCTGAAATATCTGCTCAGCAGACTGGAAGCAGTTTAAACTGCCCTTATTTCTGCATCGCAGCAACAGATTTTGGTATAATGTAAAGACTTGCTTGTTTTTCTAGAAAGCTATTTACCTGTGATGGGTCACAGATGATATAACTATAAATCACTCTATTCTCCTACCAAGCCTTTGTGGTAAGTTTTAAAAACAAGACCATGGCATAAGTAAACAATTCCAAGTGCTCTTACATTATTTCACTTTAAAATTCAACTGAATTTGGCTATATGTATTTTAAACATTTTTTTATAAGAAAATATGAAATTAAATGTCTTCATTGTTTGTTGAATTTTCCATGGAAGCAACACAATTGACCACTTGGAATAATCAGAAATAGCAATAAAATCAAAATCATGTGCTTTGACTTTATTGAAACAGTAAGTTTCAGCAATTTTTCATAAAATATTCCATGGAAACATTGCTTTTTTATACCCATTTGAATCAGAAGGGAATTTCTTATTCCAAGATTTGGCTATTTGTTATCAGCCAGTACCCTATTAGCATGATATAAATACTCAGAAATCCTGTATTTCAAAAACTTGTAGTATGATATGATTTAAAGGGAGTTCCATGGCTATTTTACCCTTGCATTTACCTTCTTTAAACCCAGTGCATCTTATGCAAGGCCTTCAAAAACGTCACTAGGGATTTACACCAAATACAAATTCCTGATGGTAGATGCTGCACACCAATACCTGGTGGCTAAGAGTTCCAAGCCGCACAGCATACTCCCTGAACTGTCAAAAAGGCAAGCATTGGTAGTGATGAAAGTTGATAATAGTCCTCCTGGATATTATACTGCTAAGACAGGGTTGGGGTAAGCCCAAAGCAACCTTGTGATCTGGATTTTAGCAGTGCTTATTTGCTCATATTTTTCCACAGCAAGGTGTATGGATTACATGAGAGTCCCTGAGGGTGCACTGCTTCCTGTTGCTCAAGGGCTTCCTAATGCATAGAAATTGCATTCAGTCTGCTCATAAGCTGTAAGTGGCAGCCACAGAGGGTACCCTCTGGCAGTGGCTACTTATATTTTTGTGCACATACACATATGTTCTGCCCTGTATGGAGTTGTAGATTCTGAGTTATTAGGCCACAGAACTAAATAGCTGCAAAAGAGACCAAGGACCCATGAAATGTCCTGATTTATGTCTGAAGTAGTGTTCAGCCAACAGGAGACTCCTGATAGAAAGGCTTTCTTACAAAAACCCATGGATCTTCCTTTCTAAAGCTCAGAGTCTTTCAAGAAATAATTTAAGCATCAAATGGGGACAAAGTAAAGAAAAAGAAATTTAAAGGGCAAATAAGAAAGTTTTGTAATCACATTTTTGGTAAGAAGAAAGTCAGAAGGGAATGCTAACAATAGTGATCACAACAAAGGCCAACATATATTATGCTTTCACTAAGAAGACTGACAGAGTAAGAAATCTGATACAATTAAGATGAGTGACAAAGGGGGGAAAAGCCTGGATCAGGAAAAGAAGAGGCTGTTTATATGGACTACATATTTGATTTAGGTTGAGTGGGAATGAAATCATCCCAGGTCCCTCAGGAATGACTTGTGGCTGGTTGAGGTTCCAGATGATAGAAAAGAGCAAATGAATGGCTGGTTTTGAAAAATGGGATGGGAGCAACTAGGAGGCTGGTGACTAGTCAGTCTAACCTAAATTCTTTGGAAAATGCTAAAATAAAAAATTGAACCGTTATAAGCATCCCAAAGATAACAAAGAAATAAATATCAGCTAGTGCTGATTTGTCAAGAACAATCAAACAAATTTTATTTGTATCTATGACAAAATAACAGCTTTTAAGAAATGGAGAGTGTGCACCACACTAAATTCGGGACGACCTCTTCTGTCTGCACCACCTACATGAGTAAAATGCTTAGGTATGATAATCATTCGGCAAGGTCTGATGCTAATTGGAAAGCCCAAAGTGCAGTTATCGAGGGTTTACTGTCACACTGTGTAGTTATGTATGAGGTAGGATTTCAAAAAAGTCTGCCTGGGATTTAATGCCAGCTATTTTTGAGAAACAGGATTCAAATTCAACATATTCCTGACAACTGAAAACTGATGTGAGTTACAAAATACTATGCTTCAGAAGAAATAATTGCAAAATTAATCTAGATTGCAGGTTTCAGACAAGGCGCTGGTTATTAAAGCTGATTATAAACTGTGCACAAAACCGAAAATAAAAGCCAAACTTCTTGACATGTCCAAACAGAATTTTCGTATCGGAGAAAGAAGGAACAATCCTTTCACTTCATAGGCTGCAGAAAAGTTCTCAGTCGTTTCCCAAGGGAAATGCAGATTGAGTGCAGACAGTGCGGAGGAGAGCTGCAAACAGGTCTAGAGAACGTGACCCATGAGGAAAGAACAGCATTTGTTTATCCTTAAAGAGAAGAAAGACTGTGGGGAGACATGATAACAGCGTATAAATATGCAAAAGGTTGTTGCAAAAGGGGAGGTAATACTGTGGATAGAGCAAAAAATAACGGGCTTAAATTGCCAGATAGTACATCTAAATTAGACACAAAGTCATATTCTGTAACAGTGAAGATAGTTAAGAACAGGTTATGTCAGGAGTTAGCCAAACTCCTCTGTCAACAACCGTAAGAACAGACTCAAGGATTCTTTAGGGATGTTTTGTTTTAAACCATCAGGAATGGTTTAGAAATAGCTGATCCTGCCTCAGGACAGAAAGATGACCTCTTGAAATCTTCCTCAGCCCTCTCTTCAGGTATGTGTTTTCTGTTTCTCTATAAGAATCATGCAACTACTGATAAACAGACACTTTAATTTGTAAAACAGATAATAACAAGAGGTAACAAAGGCAGCGTGATTATTTGTTTGAAACCTGAGTCTGTAGAAAAAAAAAAAAAAAGCAAAAGGTTTTACTTGCCTAAAATGTTGGCATATCTTTTAGGAATGATTTCTCCTTAAGCGATCCTTCAATATCTTGTAATTGAGAGACAACTTGTTAGTCTGTGTATACCCCACGTTTGTGAGCAGCTGTCAGATTTTGTAGACCCAATGATATAATAACTTGTAGAGGACACAGTTGACCCTCTTTGTTGTACTAAGTCAGGCATCAGAAAAGAGATAATGTCGCCAATTTGTCCTCGTTGCTTCACTTCTCTGAATGTCTTTTTATGCCACTTATCAACAGGGATAATTATGCTCAATGTCTCCAAACTTTGTGTCATTAGCTGAAAGGTAGAAGTATTTCTCTCATCTCTAATGTGAAGTAATAAGATAGTTCTTAGAAGCAGTGTGGTCTTTGGTTTGAGAAAACAGTAAAACCCCAGTCACCCTCCCAACAAAGTAGAAAGTTGTTCTGTAAACACTGTTGTTATGTTGCAAAAGGGTAATTTTAAAAATACATACCTTCAGATTTACAGCTAAACACACTGGGTAACAAACTTTGTAATGAGTCCACTTAATGAGGCCTTCTTTATCACTGAAAAATACCCTGAATGTCTGTGTTGAACTATTAAAACTGTAATTTAAAATCAAATACCTGACTGCTTGCAGGGCTATCTTTAAGCACAGTATTACAGCTTTTCCTGAGTCTACTTGTGTGTATACAGACAAGCATATCTTGCAAAAACTTGCAGAATCACGCCCAAGGTAAGGAAACACGATTGTGAGACAGAGATTATGGTAGTTTAGATGGATGTAATCGATAATAAGTACTTGTTAACACAAAAACCACTGTCAGTTCTGCAAGTATTTTCTGGGTCAGTAATTCATTGCTTCTAACTGTGGTCTGTGGTTTTTGCTGAATATTTTTAACTGTGCAGAGGCCTCATTTTTTCAGGCAAAAGAAATAAAGGACATCCTGTTTCTCTCTGTCAGTTTTGAAAGTGGAAGGCAACTCACCTGAGTTTGTAAGACCGAAAAAAATCAATGCCATAGAAATAAAGTCTGTTGTTTTAACGGTAGGACTCTGTGGGTTTGCTCTGCTGTAGTGCATTCATTGCTGACAACAGTAAATTGGTGCCTTCAAGTCTCTCCCCCAACAACGTCTTTAGTTAGAAACCTTGAAGTACAGTTAGTTTAAATAGCAGCTGGGTGAAGATCTATGGAAGGAGGAGCTGGAGCTCTGTCCTGGCCTTCCTCCACAAAGGCAGGCACCTACAGCAGAGAAAAACATGTACCTGTTGGGAAAACAAGCAAAGACAAACAACTGGTCGAAGTACCACCTTCCTCCTGCGGCCTTGAGCACATCTTGCAAATCCTGAGAGGACAGGTGATTCCCCTAAGGGCTACAGTCCCCCGTCCTGTTGAAGCCAAAAGAAAATCCTCATGGGCATCAAAGAGAGAAGGTTAGGCCCTAAGATAAACAGACATTACTCTTTTTTGGGGTTTGTTTTGTTTTTTTTCTTTGTTTGTTTGGTTGGTTTTGGTTTTTTTTTTTTTTTTTTTGTGCTAGAATTGTTTATGCTTTAGATAAATGGAATTAGTGGGGGGAAAACTATGTAGGTTCAAGAAATTGCAAGATAGCTGGGGTCCATACTTGTGAGTAAACCTTAAAGTTTTTGGAAATGAACGTATTTTTTCAAGTTTTCCCTAAAAGAAAATTAAATAAAGAATTATTACATAATGTTTGACCGCTGTCGGATTCCCCTTTTTGAAGACCTCTTCTTAGATGAGTGGACAGGTGAGAGAGGGAAAGAAGAATCCAGTTCCCTTCTTAGTAGGGCCATATCAAGATCAGACAGTTTTTAGTCTGGGGTTTCACTGAGCCCTAGAGAACTTATCACCAGTTCAGGTCTTTCCCTTGGTTGCTCTACATGGAATATGGTCTATTTCTACTCCAGAAGGAGAGTTCAGCTCTTCTACTAGCTTCAGTCTAGAGGTCCTACTCCAAATGCCAGCACATTAATCAAGATAATGGCTATGTCATATGAAGAAACCTTCTCACGAATTCCAGGTGTAATGCCAAGATGCAAGAAGCCTACGACTCACAAGCAATGTGCTGCAAGAAACAGCCATCATCCCTCCAAAGAAAATGCTCTGGTTCCTATCACCATCACTTTCGAGTGGGACCTGCTAATTTGAACATCTCTTGGCACCACAACTGCAGCAAGGGGAGGTAGAGACCTTCAATTTTTACCCTCTTCATCTCCAAGTCTGTCACCTGTGCTTGAAGAGGGCGCCCAGCCCTTGTAACAAGCAAACATTTTAAAATGTGACATTGTTAATCTTTAACGCAAAACCTTGTTAAGCACTGTAGCAACTGTTCAGAAAAATGGTACTCCATTTAGTTCTGGGATTCAAGTACTTTCCAGGTGGGTGTTTACAGACAGGCATTGTACTAGACCCAAAGCAGAGAACGGCAAAGGATGTTTCCCAAATCGTCCTCATATATAGAAAAGCTTTGCTCTTTTTTTTTATAAATTTTATTTATATCTAATCTAATTTTATAAACAAACATTAATATAACTTCAAGCCAGCGCCTGTGTTAGTTACGCACTCTCCTTACACTAGCCTGGGTAAGTACAAGACTAGAAGAAATAGATGTTCTTGAACATTGACGGACTACAATGCATTAGAGATGGAAACTCTCTGCTAAAAGGCTGCTGAGCCATCCAATTTGTGGTTTTGTCCCGAAATCATGTTTTCCTCAAATGTAGTAAAGTTTCTAATTTCAATCTAGCCTGATTTTTCACGGCCCTATCAGTAACACTTCCATTATATCACTTAGCAATACCCTAAAGCAAACCCTTGATTTTTTGATTCACAGATTTTTGCTAAAATACTTTGTAGTAGAGGTCAGTCCCTGCTCAAGTACAGCTTTTCTGTTGTCAGGAGCTAAACTTCCCATGCTTTCTCTCCACTGAGGTCTCCTTGAAGAAAATGGTTTTGTGACCACCTGACTAGGCTATTTCTGTGTTATCACATCAATCAGAATGTCAGGGGTAAATAAATGAAAGAACAAACAGTGAAAAGAAAAAGCTGGTTTAGTACAAAAAGGGGGGGTTGTAGTTTTCTATTTAAGTAATGATTTATTAATTGAAAACATTATCAATGGGAGCCTTGAACTTCAGCCTATTTCTGACGTTTTCCAGCATCTGTGTAATTGTGATAAGGCAGTACGCAGCTATCTTTGCATGATGTATTAGTCAATAACCAGGTGCCTGTCATCAATTGCTGATCTGAATACCTGAGCTGTATCACACTGTGCTAGTTATTATGACTTCCTCAACACAGAAAATCAAATTCATCTGGAAATTTTCCAGTGTTTGTAGGCAAAATATTTTAAATTGGCATCTCAGCAGATGTTAAAGACCAGTTCTAAAAAAATGGAGGTGCTTGACTTATCTGAGTATTGTGTTATGTGTGGAGGATGTAATTTAATGTACACATTAAAGAGTTTAAACCACGTAAAACCCAGAAATACCAAAATCAGGCAGTCATATACTATGTCTTTAGTTAGTTCAATGGGAATGAGAAATTACCTAGTACTATTATATAATTCTCTGGGAACACAGTGGCAATTCGAAATACATTTAATGAAAGGAAATTACTGTGATCTGAACAGATTACCAATATGTCATCTGATACTTCTGCTGTTACACATGTGACTTTCCCCTGTATTTCCAGATCTCCCCTGGGTCTGCAAAAGAGCTGTTTCTGCGCAACGTTCCTAAGAGCTGGGCAAGGCAATCATCCTGCCGGGGCTGTGTACACATTCGGCCTGTCAGCTACAATGAGGCAGCAGATGCAAAGACTTGAAAGGAAAGCTAATACAGGTTTTATGTTTCTTTCTAAACAGCAAGGATGTTAACAAAATGATCAGAAAGGACAAAAAAAAAAATTTTGCTGGAAAATCATCATGGCAGGTTCTACGAAATCATAATTTTCTGTCATCCTCAGCTATCATTTTGATATCCCTTGGTTTTGGAAACTTCAGTCTAAAGTATACTGGAATAAATTCTTGGCAATAACTGCTAATAAGAAAACAACACATTAGCATAACAGCAACTTCAGTTCTGCGGATTTTACAAATGACAAAGTAAAAGGCAAAATAAACAACAAAAAGAGTTTCCATTTGAAATACATATCTCCCAACCACAGAAATAAAATCATTTGGAACTGCAATGATAAGAGCTTCCTGTTGTAGGCATATTAAACATAATTTTTTGTTTCATTTAAGAACATCTTGTGCTAAAGTAGCAGAAGTTGTTATGTCAATGATAATAACCATCTTTTTTCCAGTCCCATAGTGAAAGGCAGAAACATTCTGTTTCCTGATTTCAACCACGGGGGCACAAAGGCTACCCTGCTAAGAGAGATTTTTCCCACAAACAACCCTCATCCTAAAAACATTTTAATGGCTTATGGTAAATCAGACTGTTTTGATGATTAGCACATCGCTTTTAGACTGATTGCTTTCTACTTGGTTTCCTGGCTTGTCACTTCACAGGAGTTTCTTTCTTGTGAGATAACTAAATATATGTCTGGCTGTGAAAATGTTGACTGTCAGGATAATGGCAGATTATGTTGAAATTATTATGCTGAGGATCTTATATTGCACCCTACTTCCTCTTTTTTTAATCCATGAATCGGTCTTCATTTCAAAAACCTTGGAACCCCTTTATTTGTTTAAGAACTTGCCCAATAACAAAGTGCTTGTTCAAGTCTTTAGTAAACAAGCACTAGCATTAATATCAAGCATGATACAAGGAAGTGAATATGCTTTAATGAGATTTCACATAAGAACATTAGGAACTGGAGGAGCAAGAAAAATTCCCACCATTTGTCCCCTCTTCATGGTCTCCTTGTTCACCTTTCCTTTCTTTTTTACCTTNACGTATGTTATATATTAAAATACACAACCTGTGAATCTTTACTTCATGTACTAACCAAAACACTTAAAACCAGAGTAAGTAAAACCCTAGAATTTTTTGGGAGGTGATTATTTAACCAATACTAAAAATGTTGTAAGGGTAAACAAATTATAAATTAGATAATTTCTCAAACAGCAAAAGGTTTGTATCATGGCCTGGCTCAACAATACTTAATTTCAAATTTTACCAGTAGGAAATTTCTTACTCTATAAAGTACCACTTTCTATCCACATATTCAAAACTTTGCTTCTTTTTTATAAATCCTCTAATGAAAAAAAAAAAAAAATCACCTCACCTAAGATCTAAATCTTGTTGTTGTAGGATGACAAAGTGCGATATGCTGTACTGAGCCCATATGATACTTGCTGAGCAGGCAGTCCTTGCCCAGCACCATTTATTGTCTAAGTGTACCAAGAGATTCAGTGTCAGGTGAGAAGGGGTATTGGAGTAAAGGGGGTTTGCAAGAAAACACCATGTGTTTGTGATCATCTAGAAAAAAATTATCTGGTAAAAAAAGAGGGAAGTTACTGAAATGCCCACATTTCTGTCCTAGGCTGTTTTCAGAATGGCTCCCGCTTGCTGGTGACTCTGGCTGTTTCTGTCAGACTTTCTTTCAGGGGTTGTCTGGCTGAGCATGTATTTGGTCTTTGCACCCATTGAATAAGAGTGACAGGATTTCCTGGACATTTATGGACTGAGAAATACCCTACAGCAATCAGGAATGTTCCCCAGCATTACAGATGAATTCAAAGTAAACACCATTCAGAACCGCAAAATCTCAGCTAATTTAAGCTAATTTAAGCTATATCCTTGTTTGCCTGCTTGTATGGGAAGGAAAGTTTCAGATTTTTGTCTTAAAATAACTTCTACTTCCTTTTTCTGGACACTCTGATTTACCTCATCTCCTTTAGCTGCTAGACTATGTGCATAATGTTTACGCTTCATCCAGTCACCTAAAGAATCTATGCTCTTTTGAACTCACTTGCCTTACATTTCCTCATTTATTTCTCTAAGTTAATATCTGTGAACAGGAATCTTGCCACCACCAGTCAGACCATTTATTTGTGCCATCTGGGATCAGTTTAGTGCATTATTCTGAAATGGCTAAAGTCCATTATGAATAACAAAATATCATATAATAGACTTACTCTAGAAGGACTGTAATCAAATACATTTTCTGATAAGAAAATGCTATATTGAGGTGACTCCAAGGAAAGATTTGATCTCTTTATTAAATAGTTCTTTGACACTGATATAATTCGAAATAAATGATGGGTTATTTTTCATTGCTCAGTCTAACAGTAACATTTGTCAAAAGCTTTACACAGCCTGGTATAATGGATGAGAATTTCATGTCTGTATCTTCAAGCAGATATAAATGCTTTCAGAATAAAGTGGTGTGATCCTTACACAATATCTTTTTTCACATCATCAATACACATTTCTAAAAGTCATGTCTTGAAAAGCCAAATTCTTAGTAGATTTCACCCTTTACCCCTCCCAAGGAGAATCCATGCTCTGGTGCTATGGTGGACTTTATGCAAAGCCTGGAAAGAACTTCAAAATGGGCTTCATGATGGCTGTTGTGGGGGTCAGGGAGCTTCTTCAGATCTGTTCAGATAGAGTAAGTTCTGCCCGGGGCCTGCACAGAGGAGAGGCACTGCATCTCTCCAGGGCTTTGGCACAACACTCCACGCTGAATGTCTTTCCATCCTGGACCTTTTCCTGAAAATGGATGCCTTGCATAATTGCTACACAGAAAGCACTCTCTTCATTGAATTCACATGTGACAAAAAAGGTAAGGACTGAGGTCGTCAGTCTAATGAGTCTCTAAGAAAATTTGGTTTAACTCTGTACTTTGCATTAATGTGCTTCCAGTGGCAGCTACAAAATGGATGGAGACCCCTAATCCTGCTGCTGAGAAGTCCTTGCTCAGAGGGTGCACTCCAGCTCCAAGCAATAAGAGCTGAGAGCTGGTCTTTCACATCCATCCAGCTGTGAGAAACTGGGACTCTGGCTTCCCACTTGCCAGGCAAGCACCGTGACTCAGTGGTTATCATACTAGGCATGGCCACTCACACTGCTACCGCCTCTTGAAAAAGGGTGAGCCCAGCCTGCGTCTTTCCAAAGTCCCTGGAAAAGCTTACTGTCTGGGATGAGTTGAAGGCAAAAATGCTAATGGATGTCACTGCCTCCATTATATATAATAATGCTCAGACAGATAGCGCTGAGAGGTGGGAGATGCCCTGGATGTGTTTCTTGCTATCTCACTGTAGCCAGATGCCTTCACAGCCCTGGATTTCTTATATTACTTTCTTAGGCTGCCTCATCATCTTTAGGCGCTCTTTATGGAGCCAAAGCTCCTGAATGCTGAGTTTTGTATCCTCTGCTTGGAGTCTAGGTTTGTAAAATATACGCACTGCAGCACCTGCAGTTGCCTAGGGACGTGCTACCACCACGCCTTGCCGTGGGCTGCCTCAAGCCTGAGCCAGCTCTGGCTGGACTTACAACCAGCTAGGTCACTGCGGCACCGTGTCCAGGAAACTTATCTATCTTCAGAAATGAGACATATTAACCTGGGAACAGCAGTGCCTCAGCTTTTGGCACCCAGCGAATATCTTCGCTGACTTAATGGTATGCTGTATAAATCATCCTTGAAGCTTAATCAAAGTTGTGCAAGGGGGAAGGCACAAAGTACATTCAAAGCAGAGCTCTAGTGTTGCTCCACAGCTTCTCTATATAAGAGCTTTTGTTTACCATGGGTAAGACTCCTTAACCACAGTTTTACTACAGGTGACAATGCTTGCTTGTTCCTACCGCATCCCCTTCCCGGACGACATTGAAAGACAAGCTGTGCCTGCTGCCTTCAATGGAGGCATCTGCCTTCAGCATTCTCGCTGGTGTTTAGAAACAAAGTAGCTTCTACTTGCTTGGAAATGCCAATAAGCCTTTTACAGAAGACAGATGGGGAAAAATTCATCCAGGCATTATGCCGTGCTGACGGCATAGAAAGGAGGGAGTGACCCGGGGATGCAGTGTTGTGGTTTTCGCGGGCCGTGCTCTTGCTGACGTTGAGCAGAGCTCTCCCCGCGCTGGCACTGCAAGGCAAGCGGAGGCAGCAGGGCTGGCTTTCCACACCATTCAGGGAAGGGTAACAAGCGCTCCTTCTGAACTGGTGCAGCCATGCTGCAGGAGGTAATGGTCAGCTTGCAGTTTGCACCACTCCTCCTTGCCTCAGGGACAAATTAAGGTTGGGACATGGGACAGCAGCGGAGGAGAAAGGCTGGAAGTCCTGGCTATTCAGTGCTCTAGTTCACTCTTTTGGAAGGTGAAACCAAATATATGCCCAGGAACATTTGTGTTAGATGGCAGTTGTAGTTTAAGTCATATGTGATAGACAGTGTCTTCTAAGGAATAGAGCCTTACATGTATCAGCAAGATTTATATGAAACACCCATCCAATATACTCAACTCCAAGTATTCTGAAAACTGATTTCAAAAAAACAATAGTACATTTAAAGACTGTCTTGTACATTTAAGGACTGTCATGTTGTGGACTTTTATTTTGAGCCTTTGGAGTGCACATAGTTCTAACTCTCAGTCTTGTAACAGCAAGAGCTGGAAGCACTTAAGCAAACAAACCTAGATTCTCTCATGATCACCTGACTACAGATGTGTATTATGAAAAATCCCCAGTAAAAATATATCTTAATCTCAGAGCCCTTCATTAATCAAAACTGACTACCCTGTCACAGTGTCTATATATATAGCAGATCTCTGTGCCAAACTTGCACTCTAAACACTTCTTGCAAAATGCAATGTACTATAAGCACTGCCCTGCTGTTTCTTCTCTACAGTTGTTATTAGAGGAGAGCATTTTTGTTTAAGTTTGGAAATAAATTAGCTGATTCTCTTGTTCCCTGATGACTCCCTTGTATGCTAGGATGCACTGGAGGGCAAAAGAGAAGTTTTACAACAGCTAAAAAAGTCTGAACAACAACAATAACAAAAAAAAAAAAGAGCGAAGAAATCTGCATCCAAAGAGCTAAATATAACTATCTGTTTGACTTATCTGTCTTCAGAACATATCAACCCCTTTTAATTTCTAAAGGCTAGGGAACGTGAAAGGTTTCAAACTTAATTTTCCACAGCTTGATATATGAACTTCATCACAAGAACAGCCCCAAAGAAGTCTCTTATCACATCTGATATCTACTGCTTTTCTCTGATTCATTTGTAACGCTAACAGTGAAAAGAGAAAAATTATCTAGCTCTCTTTAAATGCTCAGAAAGAAATACATGTAGCATAACAAATGTTATACAAGATATGCTTTCACTGACTAATGAAACCTGAATGAAAAAACAAGTATTAACCTGTATTGAACTGCTTGCCAAATTATCAACCCAATTGGACAAATACACACAGCCTCAGAATATGAACAGAATTTTCCTGTGAAGTTTTATACCCAAGGACCTTGGCCAAAGTGCTGTCAGGATGCCTTTCAGAAACACCACAGACTGCACAGGAAAACCAAGTAGCTAGCTTTTAACTTATTTCCAGCTTCCAGCTTCCAGCTTCCACCTGGCAGTGAACTGCTGTGTACAGGACAAAAGCACTGGGCAGGCACCTTGGGATACAACCTGACCCTGAGCCTGACATGATCTTGACCCACCAAAGGCAATTAACACCAGGGAATTGTCTGTGTAATTGCTGTTTCTGAAACTTATTTCCTGAAATAATTCAGACATACACTTGCCAACTTAACATTTTTAGAGCTGAACATGAAAGGCCTCACCCTATCCCCTGAATTTCCTTCCCCTCCTACTGAAATCATCTCATTGTCCACAGAGTGAGTTCATGGGAGTGCAAGCATCCCAGACAGCACACATCAACTAATGCAAAGGCTACGCATAAGGAAGCAACAGGCAGTCTGGTTTGCAATCAACTTCTAATCACTTCCGCAAACATCTCACTTCTGCAAACGTCTCAATATGTCCATCTGAGGCTACAGGGGGAATACTACAGAAGGCAGCACTAACCCTCCAGGGATCATCTTAAATGAAGTGACTCCAGGCCAGAGTCCACCCCCTTCATACTTCCAGAGTGATGTAAGTCCTCAGATCTCTCTCTTAGGACTTTAGAGGATATTAGTTTTATCTATAAACACAAACCCACTACTTTTGACACTCTAAAATGTTCCATAGTTGCTTTTGTGATTATTCTGCATGTGCTTATGTAAACACAACCTGACTAAAGAAAACAGCCTCTGTCACTCTCTTGAAGACTATCAAGAAACGTGAGAGTGGTTCATTTCTACATCCAAGCTGTCCAGCCATAAGCACACTTCTATTATCAGTCCCAGAAATTCTTCAGTTATGAGTCAGATCTGGGGCTCCTGTCACTCCCACCACCCAGTCCCCCATCTGAATCAGTGTCAATTTCTCTAAAGCAGCTTGGATCAGTACCAGTTGCTAAGCATCCTGATTGCTGGGGGGAGATTTCTACACTTCCTCACAGGTCTGCCTTTCCTTCCACAAGGAGCTGAGAGATTCAAAGGCTGGTGTTCAAGTAGGGATATAAAACGAGCATCCTTCCAGCTTCAATGTAATTAGTGGTGCAAAAATGTCATTGTATCTAAGTGGAAAAGGTAGAGACACCTGGTATTAGTGCATAAAACAAGCATATTTGGTGGCAACTGAGCTGTTGACCGTGATCTGTCATCCTTCAGTTTTTCTATAGCTTAGGTATTTGAGAAATAACTTTGCTTTTTTTTAGACACCACAGCAACTACAGTTAGTCAGGTTTCTTCTGGGTAGAGCCTGTGCAGTGAGCTATGTGCAGCTGGGAAGCTGGGATTCACTGGAGCCAAAATTTGGCAGAGACAAAATTTATTGATTCTCTGGTTACAGTGCAAAGCTTGACTATTGCTTCGGGTTTCTGTCCAGGGCTGGGCAGGACTAAGTTCTCTCAATATTTGTTTTTAACCTCTCTGTGTGTTTTTAGAATGTCTTCTGAGGGTCCAAAGGAAAAAAGATAAATGCTCTGCCTTCCCAGAGTCTTTTCCTTCTCTTTATTCTTTCCTTAATTGGTTGCCACAGCTGAGGCTACCTTTATCTCATGACTGAAAAAAAGACTCTTTCTTAATGTATTACAGGAAAGAACTCTAAAAATAAACCAGTAAATCAATAAGGCTAAAATGTCTCAGTATTGTTCAGACCACAGCAAAATAAAAAGCCTTGGTTGCTGAATAAAAATCTACTTCAGAAACAGGACTTGGACGACATATCCATAGGTGTGGGCAGCCCCATACTTTATCAGATTTTATGAGTTAAAAGGAATAGTTCCTTTCTGGAGTTTCTGAGACTCACAAACTCATAGACTGGTGCCGTGAAAATCCCTTTGGGACTTAGAAGTGCTTGGAGGTTGCCATTTTTTACAACTATTTTTTATTTCGTCCAGCACATTTTGAAAGTTTTAGGTTTATGTTTTTTGGGGTTGGGGTGGGGTGCAGAGATAGAGTAAGTTTTGGCATCTGCGCGACAGCAGCATGCCAAGAAATTTCTCCAGAGACATTTTCCCTAAAGAGAACCCTGCCAGTCACATAAGAGCAACATAACCTTTACCTAGCAGCTTGGTGTCACCTCTCTCCTCCTCCTCTCCGCTTTGTGTTAGCATAGTTCAGCAGAGCTTTCATCTAGACTAGCAGCAAGGTGTTGACAAAAAGCTCATCTAATCACAGTCTCCACAAGAGTTCTGGTGTTGATTCTTGGACCTGTCATGTCCATACATGGTCAGGGAAGTCATTTAGAGAGAGGTTTTCTGAAGCAGATGTGGAAATTAAATATGCAAGTTTATCAGCTATCATTGACATTTGGAGACATAGCTATTTTTTGCACCTCTGAAAATCTGATTCTACCTCTGTCTACTTCCCCCTTTTGAAGATAGAGATGATAAGTAATTTTTAATTTCCATGTCTTTTAACTTCGCTTTTAAGATCTGAAGTAAAATGGTTGCTTTTAATTTACAACACTGAAAAGCATTATCCCTCCCTTTGCCCTCACCAGTTTTCCCTCAAATCACCTAGACCATCTCAATGTTACTGCAAAATAGTTTTAAATATCTATTGGTGTCTTAGATTTGCAGCTCACCCTTGCTCTCAGCTGGAAGTAAAAAGGTAGACTGAAAAAAAGAAGGTGGTCAAACATGGCCTATCTCTGTCATTTAAACCTCTCTCTGACACTTTAAAAATTACTCCCTATTTTGTATCAGTTCATTTGAAGTAGAAAACTGTAAATAAAATTTTCATGTTAACACATTCACCTTTTTGCTGCAAACTTATGAAGTCATGCTTGATTTGAGGAAGCTGAACAAGAAGGAGAGGGTTATAAACACAATTTTAATGGGCAACAAGATAAAACAAATGTATGCCATGAAAAACAATTTATTTATTTAAAGGGATTACTGAGGTAATGACAGGGAGCACCATGCTGCTCAGCAGTTCCACCCAATGCCTGAAGCTTTATTCCAATGCAGTCCCACTGACATCTGCTTGTGGAGTAAGATGCTGATGAGTGTGAACGAAGTATGGAATCTGATCTTTCCTAAATAAGGTACATAAGGGGGAGACACAGTGAACCTTTCCCTCCTGACACGCCAGTTTTCAGTACCTCATGTTCTGTGCCATTGGGCACAAATCTGTTAGGCACCTCAGCAATGATGTGGCTGGCCAGCCCTGAAGTCTGTTACTCATCAGAAGGTACTTCTCTCCCTAGCTGATCCTCATTCTGGGAATTCAGTTTGTCAATCAGATGTTATAGAGAAAACATCCTAAACCCTTACAATCTGTCAGATACAAAATTTACTTCTCTGTTAGTACTTGTCTGTACATTTCTAACCTTCCCTGTTGCCTTTTTCCCTTTGCGCTTTGTTCTTTTTTGGTTGGTTGGTTGGTTTTTTTGTGTGTGTGTCAGTTTTACATAATCTGCCATGGGACCTTCGAGGCTTCTGCACCAATTAGAAATTCTGCCTCTCAATTGAATTAAGCACTTCCTAGCAGAGATTTCCTCATTATTTCATCTATAAAAGCCTTATTATGTTGGCAACTTAAGCATGATTCCCTGCTTATCTCAGAGGTAAACTTCATGTTTCATTGCTTTTTAGATAAACACTGCTAATTCAAAATAAGTTTTTGTTGGACCCATGTATCAAACCATCATTTACAACAATAAACAACTACTGCAACTTTTTTTTGTTCATGGGCACTAGACAGCGCAACCTGGCTTTATCTTAATTACTTAGATTTTTTGTGGTTTTCCTTCACTCCCCTAAAACACAGGTAAGGAGAATTCCCAATTCAAAGAGTCCCAATTCATTGCAGTCTTCCTTCATGGGAAGGAAAGAAGGTTTCAATGCCTTCAACTGTACCCTCCCCATTTTCCCCCCTATCTTGGCCTGCTCCCCAGCCCTGTGATTGAAAGAATTGCTAACTCTTGTCCATCATAAAGACAGGAAGGTTTCAATGGCTTGGGTAATAAGGAAATTTTTTACTTTGGTGCTCAATTGCTACAGCAAATGCGTCAAGGGAAGCGCCCAAGAATTTAGAAGTTTGCTTTGACTCATCTCTCAGCTAGTCAGCTAAAAGCTAACATTAAACAAGGTAGTCTTTTGTTCCACTCCCCATCTGCAATCTTGATAACCTCAAGGGTTGATTCTGGTCTGTTTCCATACAGAGACAATCTCAAGGATTTCAAAGGAATCAGTTCTGGCTTGTTTCCATGTAAAGATGATCAGATCAATGCATATGTACTGGAACACTGGACACTACTTTGATCCTTTAAAATCTTAAAGTGATTCGGGAAGCTACCAAAACCCAAATACTATCTTGCTCACTGAGAAACAGAAAACAAAGGTAATGTTGCCTACAGTAGCGGAAATCCCAAGGATGGTGCAGTGCAGGATTTACTCTAAAACACTACATCGGTGTTTCTTAGGGCAATTTTCCACTGCCTTGTCATAAATGTGTCTTAGAGATAAACTAATCTTCCTGAGTAAAAATGAAAGCAGGAAGAACTGATCTAATTCTTCAGACAAAAATTAAATTAAGTGGTTTCAAGGTATGAAAATAGCTGTAACATTTAAAATTATTGTCAAGTTCAATGCTTGTATTCCTTTAATTACAATCAGAAGCACTATTGAAATAGGTTAAACAAGGGTGTTTTCCTGTGATTTTTTTAACCCAGTTTTCAAAGCAAAGTGGTCATATTATCATTAGAATTCCTTAAGATGAGACAAACTAAATTAGCAGTCTACTGTCAAGAACAAGCTAAGCCCCTGGTCCTGCCTCTCATCCCTGCTTTCTCACCGGGAAAACTCCAGAGCAAGCAAAACTCTGGTTTTAAGGTATATTTTACTATAATTACTAAGATATCACAGAAATACAAGTTTGAAACTCATTTCCCAAACTGTGCCTGCGAATTGTAGCTGTGCTTAGAGCTCAATGCTCCCTTTGCCTACAGAAGCAGAGGGTATGCTCTCAAGAAGGAAGCTTTTCTTCCCCAATCAGAAAAATGCTAGTTCGTCAATGCTGTGGGTAGAGAACCTGCCTGCAGTTTCAATCTGTGAGGCATATGGGCTGACGTCGTCCCATATTGCACGCCCACTACCCCGCATGGCTTCTCAACTCCTCCTCTCTGTGACTTTTTGCCATTGGAAGGAAAAAGGAAAAAAAAAAAAAATATCAAACACAGAAGGATGGTGCTAGAGGGAAGATAATGCTCATAAAATGTCAATAGAAAGAAAAGAAAATGTTTTCTTGGTAAACTGCTTAATGAGTTCAGAGCTAGGGGTGTTTGATACTGAGCTTGAAAACAGAAGCAGACACTGGTGAGGAGCCATAACATCCTTGTCGTGCACCCCTGGATGCTCAGCACAAATTAAAAATAATTTCTAATATGTCTTAAAGCCAGAGAAATGGTAGTCTTGCGCAATTTTAGAGAAGCTATAGTCTCAGGAAGAACTCCGAATGCTTCAGTTTGCATTATTCACAATATTGTATTCGCTCGGGAGTATGAAGCATTAAACAGAAAGGCCAAATACAAAGTGTAGGCTCAGAGGGTAAAAATCGACTCTGGCTATTATCTGTGATTCCTGGGGAAAGGCTAAAGAGGAAAAGGTTCTTTTCAGACTTTCTAGTAAATAAATTATGTTTAATAAAGAAATTCCATACTCTTAGGTTCATGAATTATGAGTGAACCTATGCTTTCAACCTGGGGAACTGATCAATTCTTTGAGAGAAAAATCAGATAAATATTCACAGCATTGGTTATGAAATTCTTACAGAAGCAAATTAAGCAAGTTGGCAATTGACTTGCTGTTCTCAGTAATGTATTCGCTCCAGGGAACTGCTGGGCTAATCCAATACTCAATTGATTAACATATTAGTGGCTGCTAAATGTCTTTTCTCAAAGCACTGGAACTTTCTGTTTATGTACGCAGTCTGGTATGGACATGTGCATGAGTTTAGCGTCCCAGCGTCAGTAATGAGAAGAAAACTCTGAGAAAAAAAAAAAGTTTTGTTCTCATGTGTTCTGAAGATTTAATATTTCTCCTCGTGATTTTGGGAATTCACTCATGGGAACTTACCATCTGCAGTAAATACATGGTTACATTTACATGTCTGGAAATGCATTCGTCTGTGCTTAGAAAATAAAGCTATTAATTTATTGAAACAATGTCTGTAGCAGTCATCAAATAGACACACATTTGATATGAAAATGCTGTCCTTTGATGATAAACCTTAGCAAGGTCGGACTGTATCTGTGAAGATAATAAACCAAATCTTGCTTTCTATAATGGTCATTCACTTCATGTTTTCATCACAAAATAGGGTTGTTATCTGATGATCACAGACTTGAGAAAGTAAGCATTTTTATAAGATGATCTACCTGGGTCAATGTTCTATTCTGCTTATATAGCTGAAAAATCTTATCACCAAGGTTAGGTACCACAAATAGATTTCATTACTGTTTCCCTTCCTCCTTCCCCCTTTTAAAGGTGTTAAAGAATAATGATATAGGACTTACTTTTGAAATTTAATTCTTAGTTTACACAAATAAAAAGTTTAGATGAAAACGTTTCCTTTTAGCTGGTTATCGTTCTTTGTAAAATTCCTCAAACTTTTTAGAAAGTTACTATTCTTAAAAAAGTTCCAAACCAGGCAGATTTTTCCTGGCTATGATGATGTCTTTGTTGAACAGACATCATGCAGTAGAAGGAAAATGGATAAATTTGCATTCCTACACCATTACCACCTTCCCTCTGATACCCGCTTAAACATCCTGTTGTATATTTTTAACTTCTTTTTTCCTCTCTTTTGGGATTTTGTTCCACCCACTGCACTAGTTAGTTTATGCATCAGAAGTTCTCTGTTATCTAAAAGATCTAAACTTCTGCACTTTCCTTTTTTTTCTCGACTCTATATTAGGAAGAAGTTATTTACTGAACTAAATGTTATGTTGCCAAGTGCTTATATGAGACCTGAATGATTGGTATGACTTCATTCTTCCCCTGAATATAATGTTTGTAATTATTCCTAAATAACTGCCATTAGCCATTTGGAAAGAGCAAAGAAAATGTATATACACTGCTGCTTTTCCACTCAGTACTCTAATTGCATCTGTCTGTAGAGTTCTGCATTTTTCAGTCCTTAAATATGAAGGCAGCACCAGAAAACACAATACATTGCAGTAAGACCGAGAGAAACTGTATGCCATGCATCAGCCAGGAGTGAACAGTTGAATTATTAATTCAGTTCAACTCTGGTAGCAGGAGCACAAAAGAAAGGGAGAAAAATATACAATAGTATTTCTTTTACCTAACTTTCATTGTTAATATTTGATGCTAGCCTCCATCTACAAAGCAAATTTCACCTGTGTTTCCTTTTTCTTTTCTTGAATTATGAACTCGTTAATGTATTTGAAAATTAAAAAGACATCTCTCAACAGAGGGAGACAGTGCAAGTCACCAGCTGGAGGAAGCGTCTGGCTTGGGTCCATATAACAAAAGATCTTTTTCTCAGGCACTCAAACTGAGTGTACAAGTCCATGCACAGCTGTACAATCTTCACCTGCCCTCTATAGTTTGTAATGAAGTTTCACAGTGGAGTAGGCTGAGTTGCATGAGATGTGAATTTGCAGGCAGCTTTGAATGACTGTGGAGAGACTGTTTAGCCATTTGCAGCAGAAATACATCACCTGCTAGTCCTCAGTTTCTAAATGGATGCCTATTATACGAAAATACAAATAAACTTTTCAGGCAAGATAATAAAATTTGGAAGATTTATCTTTGATGGTGCATGGGCCACTGGAATGTGTATTATTTCCTATGGATAATGAAGAGGGAAAGTTTTAAGCATTTAACGGATAAAATATATCTGAATTTGTTTCGCAGGAGCTGTACTGCAAATTCTTGTGATCATCCCCCTCACTACAAACTCCTTCCTAGAATAATTTGCAGCCAGAAGGATCTATGTGCGTCAGGTCATTTACTCTTAGTTAATATGAATAGTTTGGCTTGCTCCCATTCACTTCCACTGTTAGTGAGGCCTTTTGGCTTTCCATGCTCATTTGGTCTGCGTTAAGTTATTATTTACCACTTGCATATCTTAATGCATCTGTGTGTTTTCTCTAGGTCACTTCTGAGTTTTCATGTGGTTACGACATTTTTCAGCATATGAGTCACGGCAAGAAGTACAGCGTGTGCGCTGGAGGCAAGTCAGGAGAGGACAGCTGCAACTGATACAAGAGGAAGATACCAATTCTCATGACACTAAATGAACTAATATGGGGACTGTTCGGTTAATTACATCAAGATAAACAGAAAACGGCCAACATACGCAAAGATTAAGGCATCAGGCATGCTCCATCTCACTGAAAACAGAGTTATCATGGCTCTGTCTGGGATTTCCAGCACTTGCTGGAAGTCAAGGCCTGTTGGGAGGACTCTGTGTATTCAAACATATTGAGTGCTTGAGCTGCAGAGGCAGTGTTTCCTGGAAGCATCCAACTCACTCCACTTTTATGTAAGCTAAGCTGTCAAACTGATGTCAATATATATATGACAATAGCAGATATTTGGCAGCTAGGAAAAAGTCATTGCTCTGTCACAACCACTGTGCACTTCAGTAATTAAGTGAAAACTTCAAAGTCTTCCAGGGAAAAAGAAAGGTCTTGTGAAACTCAGATACATGACAACATAACTTGGGAAAAGAGTAATCCTATGTGAAGAAAGCAGAGTTAGATGGAAGAGGATATCCTTTTTCAATACATGCGATTATTCTGCAGCAACATAGTCACTTTGGATACATCCGTGCTGGTCAGTCAGAGGTGGTATTGAACAGCCTTGAGCCTTGCTTGTCCACACTGACTAGCTGGTAGCCCTTTTTGTTCTCTCCCCTGCAAAGCCTGGAAAGGTGTCTCATAACAGCTCACCCTAAGGATTTCTTCCGAGGTTGCATGGAGACTGAGAGATTGGCTCCCTCTACCACACTGTCCACATTCCTTCAGCTCTATCTGGGCAGACATTGATCCCTCAAAGCTCCCATGCTCCCTTATGCCACAGCCCAGAGGTATGCAATATGTGTGCTCATTTTTTATCCCGTAACACTACCACTCTGGTGGCCTGCAGCACAGCTCTCATGTTCTCTCAGACAGCTTGAACTGGAAAAGTGCATATTAAATAATGCCTTGGGCTGCAAAGCTATCGCGCAGGGCCCAGAAAGATTCAGAGGTTATGTTGCATGGACATAGGTAACAGCTGCAGGAGGTGTTAGCCCTATGTTATCCCTAAACCACATGGATGCAGACCAGTCGCACCACTTAGCCTCAGGGTCAGGGACTGCTCACTGGCACCGTTTATTTAGCAGGATCCTTTGGGCAGAGATGTGCATCTTCATACACTTAGAGTTCACCTACACCAGCAAACTAATTCTGAACAAAACACTGACCGTCTTATGTCTGTATGGTTAAACTCTCCTCCTGACCCAAACATACGGCTCCTTTTCCATTCTGGGAGTTGCCTGGGCTTAGGCTATCCCACAAACAGTATGCCAACATCATCAGGGAAAGCTGGTACCGGCCAGTGACGTTCCAGGCAGCACACTGATGGCAAGAAAAACATCATTGTGGTGCTCATGCCCTAACCCTGCAGAGTTTGGCATGTATCCTGCAAGGGTATTTAGCATGCCAGCGCAGGTGTTCTGCCAGGGAGAAGCAAGGAAATCCTGTGTGCTTGGTCTTTTTCAAAGCCAGCTGGTAGTTTCTATTTTATCCACAGCCTGATGCGGGTGTGCAAATTGATTAAGCTAAAAAATTTCCTTTAGCCTTTATCTTTGCCAGTGATAGGTTGTGTGGAATTCACGTGCCAGAGCAAATTACAGCTCTAATTCAGTCAGTCACTGTTGACACATAAAATATCTGGAGACTTTACAATTGGAAAACCATCTGGAATGTGTTGATTTGTACTTGCTTGTTTTTAAAATTTACTTTGAATGGCTAATAACTAGTGTAATCCGTGCAGTGGAGTACCACACAGATTTCATCATGTGACTGCACCAAGCTATTTCTGAGCCCAGGATATTCTCTCAAAGCATGACAGAAAATAATCTACCAATTTATCATTTAAAATGCAGCGTGCAGATTCTGAACACTGAAGAATCAACTTAAGTGATATTAACTAAATGCAATAGAGAAAATTTCGTTTTAATTTTTGCAACAGACAGCATATTTTAAGGGCATTTGAACTGTCATACTAATCATCAGTTAAGCAGTTTTAAAATTTGAGACAGAAAAATACAAAGATATAGGGCAGGAAAGGGGCCATAGGAAAACATACAGGATGTATTTTGTAAGAAAATCACGAATATTTAATGAATCAGCTAACCTTCCTACATAACAGTGATAAAAACCTTCACCTGAATTATTTTTGTGTAGTATAGAGAAATACAAAATCTCTTGTCATCAATGTACCATATATCACTAGTGATCATAATAAGCATGTGAACTTTCAGTCTTTAACTGTTATGAATATTGCCATTATGATGATTTACTTAAATCATTTGACTTTGGGCCATCCAGTTGACAGCCATTTCTGTATGATCCATAACCTAATAATTATCAGTATTTCTTCTGCAATTGACGTTTTTACATATTCTTCCCTATATTTTTCACAGAACAACTGCTACAAGTTTATGCTACTGTATCTCAGAATAAAATTGCTCCTGATCTTTCTAGGGTCTACAAGTAAGTATTTCTCAGACAGATGACATCACAGTACATCCATCTGCTTTTCTGTTTTCTCATTTTATAATGGGTTAAGTACAGGTGGTGTTTCTCTAGATGACAACAATTAATCATTCAGCTTATGGATAATGTGATAGGTTTAGAAATTGTCCTGGATGTTATCTTTACTCAAACACAGTATTTTATAAATAAATGCTCATGGATATTCCTTATAGAAAGGGGTCTGATGCCATTTATTTACCATATGAGGTTTAGTTCTCAATTAGCTTCCTTTTTAGGATACCATTCCACACCAAAAAGATTTCAGAAGCAGAACTAATGCTGGAAAATGAGAGACCTGTCTTTAAAAGTTCACGTAACATAAACTAGAGAAACAGTTACTGACAACCTTATTCTTCAACACCTTCTGCAATGGGAACTTTGCTACAGACAGGAGTAAGAATGGAACTTGGCTGGCAGGATGACTGTCACTATTAACAGGAGAGAGACACTCAAACTCAGGTCCGCTCCCTTCACGCATGATGACAGAAACACAGATTACGTGACTGGAAAAATAAAACAGATAA
>VXBH01000916.1:0-15439 GCA_013400035.1 Rynchops niger | reverse complement strand
AGGCTTATACCCACTTTTGGGATTTATGGAGTTCAGCTCTTTTGAAAAGATAATACTTTCTTACCTAACTTTCTTGTCATTACTTGAATGAGGTCTCATCCTAACAATTAACAAAATCACAAATTGTTAAAAGAATATCCTCTTAAGCAATCTCATCAGCTGCCACAAAGGACAAATCACTGTTTTCCTACCACCATCACTAGGCTTTGTCTATTTTTAAAAAGAAAATTAATTGGGTTTTGGTTTGGTTTGATTCCCCCCCCCAAAATGTTGTACTTCTACTGAAGTTGGAGGTGGAGGGGGTGTCTTTTTTTTTTTCTTTTTTCTTTTTTTTTTCTTTTTTTTTTCTGTCCTGTTCTAATTAGGAACTATTTCTTCAGTACATTGGCACTAAAGACAGTGTGTTCCAGACACTGTTTTCTGTGTCTTGAAATAACAGCCAGTAGATAACAAAACTGCAATGAAATAAATTTTAAAAACGAAGAATATTTTTAAAGACATGTATTTTTGGAGAAGAATGCAATGCCATCAACCAGTCTTCATGCTCTACTCAAAAAGATACCAAGTTCCAATCTATAGCAGTTCAAAAGTTATAAGTACACTTTATAACTCTATTTTATTAACCTTTAACTGCACGATATGTATCTATCCTTATATTTTTAGCAAAAAAGATTAAAATTCTTTTTCAGCATGCCCATTGTTTCTGAATAACATAGACGGACGTAAAAGACTGTAGATGCAGCCCTGGTGCCAGATGAGTCACGCAGAGAGCATCTGTGGAGGAGGTGAAACAGAAGCTTCACCCACTTGGCATCTTCCCAGGCTGAGGAGAGCTCCAGCCAGCCTGTGTCTACTTGCATGAGTGCCACAGGGAATAACACCCCAATAGTACCACACGGGCATGTTAATCCTATGGCTTCCTAAAGGCCACCAGAAGCATTTGTGGAAGACAGCGCCTACCAGTGGACCATCAATCATCTAGTGTTATCCAGATTTAGTATCATTTACCACCAAAGAGAGTTAGGAAAGGAAAAAAAAAAAAAAAAAAAAATCTCCTCCCCCCCCCAAAAAAGACACCCTCTCCACCTCCAAGAAAAATAAACAACAAAACCAAAACCCAGGAGGGAATCATAGCAAATCCTGGATGATTGTAGAACTGGATTTTATCCTTAGAGATGAAGAGAAAATTATCATAGCCACCTGCCACTGAAATAAAATCTTTCCTTATGAAATAACATGTTCTCCTCAAGTTCAGATGTAAATGCCTCTTAAAACATCTTGATTTGGGATACATAAAAAAGAAACCAACAGCAACCTGTTCTGTGTTCACCACTGTTCTCCTGTATGAAAACTCATCTTGTATTGCCCCATCCTTTATCAAACTATTGGGAAAGCACTGGAGGTGTAGCTATATAAATTACAGAGCCGGAGTCCTTCCTTTACTCCTACTCTAACATAACTTGTGGTATATTCTGATCTTCCAACATGTAAGTGAGGCTATGACCGAGTTGCTGTCTTTTTGTAAATCGAGTGTCATTCCACTCCTAGGGCTATGCAAAAATAAGTAAAAATATTTTCAAGCACTATATTTGAATACATATATTACAGATAACAGGAACAGGGATCAGTCCATCAATAGAAGACATTGCAGCTAGCATTCAGATGTCAATAAGTTAAAGGTAACTTGCTGAAAGAATATTAAAAATATGTGGCATAGCCAATTTGGTCTGAGTATTCTTCCTTCTGAAACAGATGGAACCAGAAAAGCACTTAAGTACTGATAGAAAGGACAGAAATGCTGAAGATGCTCATCACTGAGACAGGTCAATGTCTGCTTCAATGACCACAATGTCAGGAAGGATTCCAAAAGTGGACAGTGGCAGATCTTGGAGCCTTCCCTTGTGATTTTCTTCATTTTGGATTATTACACAGATTTGGCCTTCTCTTGAGTCCATTTAGAATCAAGTCTGAGGCGAAACCTTACTGCAAACTCAAATACTATTGAGTTAACATTCTGCATATTGGACCTGTGAGAGGGAAAAAGAAGCAGACAAAGGATTTATAAAAATGTAGCGGGTAGGGGAAGAGATAAATGAAGAAAAAGGTAAGAAATAGAAAAGACAGGAGGAAAGCAGAGACTGCAGAGACAAAGCCTCATCACTGTCTGCTCCAATTAGCAGAGTCCATCGTGGACAACTCTGGCATTGCCATATGCACAGATAAGGTTCAGAGTGTTTATTTAACTTACTTTCCCATGTGCCCAGTGCAATCCAGGTCCTCAATAGATCTTACTGCCTCCAGCACTGTGCCACACTAACTTTGTGATGCTGCTTCTGGATGGAAACTGTTCTCATGTTCAATTGCATCACGGAGTGAGAAATTGAAACTTCAATCGGTCTGAACGGGTGACAAACCCATAACTAACATCCTGTTTTTATCCTCTATTTAGTTTAAACTAAATTAGTTTGTATTATTAGGTTGTAAAACCCAAGATTCCTATGACAAGATTTTCTTTACTTACCTAAACCAAGTATAAGTGAGCAGGTTGTTCCAATGAATACATAAGCCAGAGTTACAGTTTCAACCTCCCAAAGTGACATTTCCAATCATTGTCTTCCTTCCACGAATCTGAGGAGAATTTTGAGCCATGTCTCTGAGTCCAGAAACATTTATTCCAGCAGAAATTCTTCTATATCCCTGCTAAAGCAATTTTGACTGATTCAGTTTTATCTGCCTTTTTTCCCTTCATAACCCCAACTGCCAATACTGTTCCATCAGTATGAACATTATTTCCACATCTCCTGAAAAGCATATCCACTTCAATATCAGCATATAAGTTATTGTTGGTATTTTGCCATGCTATTTTGCCAGACAGTGACAGTTCTGCCTGAGCTCGGCTGCATAGTTCAGCAAAATTAAAAAAAAGGCAAGATAATCAGGCATTTCTTGCACCAGACATAACACATAACAGCATTTATTATACAGTGCATTTCAAACCAGAGACAGCCAGTCACAGTTTTACAATCTAAAGTTCTCCAGACCACAGCATTTTGAAAAATGTCTCAAAAATATCCTCAACACTTCTCTGAGTTTAGTGTTATCCTGGCTGAGGATGAATTTTTCTGGATGTGTTTCCAGTGTACTGAAGAGAGTGGATATTTTTTAGTAAGTGATTGAAATTGCAATGCCTAAAGGTCATTTTAAGGTTTCTAATCTGACTACCTGCTACACAGTTGGGTGCAGTTAGCATGCAAATGTTGATTAATCATCCCGCAAGCATCATAATATAAGCAGTTTCTGAAAATATGTTGGTTGGTTTGTTTGTTTTTCCCCCAGTACCCCCTTGTTAATTTTCAGACATGCTCGATGGCAGAAGACAGGCCACGAAAACTCTATTCAGTGGCAGAAATCCAGTTCTGGAGGTGGCTACCCGACTTGAACGGAGCACTGTTGGGGAATATTTTAGTCAACAGAGAAATGGGAAAACAGGAAAAATGCAGTCCAGTGTACTGCAAAGAAGGCATTCAGTATCTCATATTCAATGACACGATTTTAGAAACCTGGTCGTTTTCTGTTTTCACTTGAAACTCAGAAGACCTTTTCTCAGGTCTTTCTGAGGTCAGATGGCATCATCCTGTTAACAAACTGGCCTGCAATGGACAGTCACAGCTGCTCCGTGAGTAGATTTATAAATTTAGGTGAAAAATAGGAAACTTTAGACTGAGGGAGACAAAACTGCACCACTGTTGTTCCTTCAGTCTTAAGCTAACTTACAGACCTTTGCTCAGGGGTTGATTTAAAGAACTTTACCTTTTATCAGTTAATTTTATACAGACGTACATCTTCAATTGCATTCAAAATGAAGGACTTAGATGAACAATCTAACAAGTGAGGCATCATATTACTGTTCAAAATTGCACAGTGGTCTGGCTGCAGCTCCTAGTTTGAGTATTTCATGACTACAATCATTAGAAAACCTCAGTTTATGAAGAAATATGATGAAGAGTATAATTTATTTGATGCCATTGCTGTGTTTAATTTAACAGAGAAAGAAAACTTTCTTGATTATTTTTCTTTCAACAGCTTTTAGATCTCTGTGTATTCATATAGCAGTCATCTTTATAGGACAAGTTTTTCTATGTGAATCATGCTCCAATTCGAAAACACATGCAGTGCTTTTAAGGCATATATTCTCACAGCTGTACCAATTTTTTCAATGATTTATTTTTTATCATTGAGCCATATTTAATATAAGGATTGTGGTGGAGAAAATGTGGCTTCACCAGTACCTCTACTACCACAACTGAGTGGTGCTCTGTTCAAGAGAGAAGCAGCAAGTCAAAACAGTGCAGGTGGTTCTAAGTAAAATTTATGATGTGGCCTGAAATCAGCCTCTGTATTTGGCTGCCTACATTTTTCCTTCCATGTTTGGGAAGACCTAAGGAGCCTGTGCTGAGTTCAGGAGGTGATGCTAGGTGTTCAGTTTCCAAATCTTTGTTTGGCTCCATCTGGGGCTCTAAGCAATTCCATGCTCTGCTTTTGTCAGTAGATGTAAATGTACCCAAGGCAAACTCACACCTTACATCATCCTGAAGTGGTTAGTCAACAGAGGACTGTAGCTTAGAGTGTCCAAGACAACTCTTACTTCAGGTTTAGAGTGCTTGAGCTTCTCTCCTGTCAAAATCCGTCTTGGACAGAGTTTCTGGAGGATGAGTCTTGTAATTTTCTAATTTGGCATATTTTATTTCCATTATCAACCAAAATATCTTGCCACTCAAGACAAAACAAGAAAAAAGGGATAAAATTCAGTAAAGCTCCATTTAGCTTTGATAGGGCTGTGATTTCACTACAGGTTCTGCTTCTTGTTTTGCCCCTTCATCTCCCTGCCATTGTGTTAAGTGTCTAGTGCAAAAGATTCATGGCTGAACAGGTGGTAGAGTAGTAAATATAAAGTTTTCTCTCTTCACCTTTGAAGTAAGTGCATTTCTGTAACAGCGCTCTACAAGCAGAGTAAAGAATAGGTCTCTGTTATGCGTAAAATAAATTCAGTCTGGGATCTAAAAAGCATGTCTGCTGACTGAGGTTTTAAATCATAGTAGATATTACTGTCTGTACAACGTTGCCACAAAGTAGAATATCTTACAAGCCCTACTTTGACACTTTTCATTTCAATGTAATAATCCAATCTGTAAACTGCAGTTATACATTAGTAATGTTCTACATAAATTGAGGTAATTTAGAGAAGTACAGTGATCGCATACTGGAAAGTATATCAGTGATGAGCCTGATACTTCCTACTTTGAAAGAGCAAACCATAATATTTTAAAGATGAATGTTAGTCTCCTTATTTAAACATAAAACAGTATCAATAGATGTAATAAATTTTATTTTAAAAAGGAAAGGCTCCGATGCAAGCAAAAATGTTTTATATAATGACTTTTCTACAGAAAAATGATGACTTCTCAAGAATATTAATGCCTGTTCTTTCTCCTATTTAGGCTTGTTTCATCAAGATAATGGACTGAGACAATCTGTCATGGCTGAATAATTCATGTATTCTGTCTTCACATAAGCAAAGCAAAAAGGTGAGTGAAAAGATCAGAATCAGGGAATTGACTAGTAAAACTGGGCTGAGTATGGCTATCTGGCACCAAAACGTGGTCCCGGTTTCATGCACAATATACAACCACGTAGTATGGGACATGAAGAAAAATATCCCATCTGTTAAACAATAAATATTGGGGGTTTAAAAATCAGATCTGAATTCATCAGGCCAATTTCTATTTGAGTCACAATAATTTTAATATGCTAATGAAATTAATTTACTGACGGAATGTAGCTAATTTGATGTATTTTCTTTGCTACTGCTATCTTGTCTGTGTGCCTATTCCTTCCACAGCATAGCCAGCAGGGAATTCAGGGTAAACACTCATTACCACAGCAAAGTGCCAAGACAAACTGAGAAAATAATTAGTATCAGGAAAAACACAATCTTCAGACCCTGTACATTCAAAGAACAGCCTCCAGCTCTGTACGAATTATTTCAGGATTAAAGCATATACTTGTTCCAATAGAAATAAAGAACACAACAAGGAATGAGGTTACGAGTCCCTGCAGAGAACCAGCACCTGCTCCCAACTGCTGGAGTGCAAGAAACAGGAAAATGGTGTTTATTTAAATCACTATGATGAGACCGAATTGTGGCTAAGCTTCTAAATGTTATTCTAATGATTTAATAAGATTCTCTTCATCAGGCTGGCTTGTACAATCAGGACATTTAAAAACAATGAAAAGACCGGAATGCAAAGAAACTGACTTGGCTCAGCTGCACTGAATATTGAAACGGATGGATGATGATCTGGGCCCGCCCTGCTCTCCCTGCAGCACAACAGCCGCTCACTGAGCCGCGCTCTGATGTAGCAGTCCGTAAAGCCCTTCGTTGCAGCGGTACCTACGCGGCTGCACAAACACCTAAACCGACGCTTCTACTTTGAAAGCATAAATTCCACCTTGTAGGCATTTTTGCTTTGTAGGCTATGAATGCTGATCAAGATTTAATTGATTACATTGAGAGGGGTAAGAGAATGTTTACCAGCCTAGCAAATATGTCCCTGTATATCTATTTGGCACCCTTAAAACTTTCCTTCCCATGTCCCACCAGAACGTTGCTTCTGACATAATTTCCTCCAGAATTAATTCTTTCAGTATTTTCCCAAATATTGGCATAAAGATCAGGTGCTTTAAAGTAACAAACACGTGCCTTTTTGTCTCTTCATCTTGAAAGAATAAGCACTTCCACCACAATTTCTAGACCAATAGCCAACCTTCCTGGAATACAGATGACTGACTCCAGGAATTTTCTTCTGTAGCTATCCATCTCCTTTTATTGGAATCTGTATTTTAACATAATTTTTCTGATTAATAATCAAATCTGGCCTTCCTCACCACGTGACTTCCTTTAGAGAGGTTCATTTGCACTCTTGAGCATCTTTACATTCCCATAGTGTTTTAATAGTTTTTAAAGAGTTCTTGCATTCTTGCTAAAGGGAATATATTCCAATTAATAAAATGGAAAAAAAAATAATCTTGTAAGTAACCTTTCTACACATTACAGACTGCTTTATAAAGATTATTTTATTCTAATTTACAGGGACAGTATATAGTAGAGAAAACAAGGTGAAACTGAAGTAAAAAAAAAAGCTTGACTTGGCTAAAATACCAGCCTTCTAAAGCCAAAGATACCACCCAGCTCACAGTGAAGTACCCAAGATAACAGCAATAACATTTTACAAATCATGTTAGGGATTTAACAGGTGATGAATCTCCTAAACAGAAATCTTGCTGTCCCCCAAAATCAGCAAAAATAGCCTACAATTAACGAAAATTCTGTCTCCAGCACCTAGTGTGTAATGGTATTCTAAAGTAGCGCACATCAAAACCAGAGCATAAGGCCAGCCCCACACCTGCTTTCCAACACCATGAGTTATTTGGACACAAGCTGTCAAGACACAGTGATTAAGCCCAAGGAGGAGGGGTGGCCATCTGCCCTCTGGTTTGGTTCAGAGCCCAAAACGGAGTATAAGCAGCAACAGCAGCTCATGAAAGCAGTAAATTGACTGCAACCATGCTCAACTATCAGTCCTGATGTTCTTGCTGTAGCTGCTGCTGCTGCAACATAGAAGAGGGTAGATTTAGATTAGATATCAGGAAGAAATTTTTCACTGTGAGGGTGATGAAACACTGGAAGAAGTTTTCCAGAAAAGTCATGGATGCCCCATCCCTGGAGGTGTTCAAGGCCAGGCTGGGTGGGGCTTTGAGCAACCTGGTCTAGTGGGAGGTGTCCCTGCCCAGGGCAGGGGGGTTGTAACTAGACGATCTTTAAGGTCCCTTCCAGACTAAACCATACTATGATTTTATGCTGGTATGATTGTATAATTACAATTTCCCAGTCTCACATTGAGCAAGCTTGAACTTTCATTTACTCTGATCTCTCCTATCTTCATTCTTTTTCATTCGTATGCCCTTTAAAACTGATCTCTACATCAAAATCCATTTCTGACTGGGTCTTTTCTTGGTTTCTGTGACCTTTCTATGCCTTTTCTATGACTTTTTGGCTGAAGAGCTGGACCAAGAACAGAGGAAGAAAAAGGCCTCAGTAGATTGGTCATATGCAACGTTAGGAGAAGCCACCCCTATAATCTGGAATCACAGAATTACAGTTTAGAGACAAGGAATGGAAGGGTTCTGCAGGAGCTGCCTGGTCCTCTCCACAGCATCTGGCCAGATGTCTGCTCAACCTGTTCTTACAAATCTTCAATCATGGAATCTCTGCAATTTCTCCACAAAAACAAAAACAAAAACAAAAACAAACAAAAAAAAACCCCAAACAAACAAACAAAAAAAAAAAAAACAAAAAAAAAAAAAAAAAAAAAAAACCCCAAAAAAAAAAAAAAAAAAAAAAAACCCCAAAAAACCCCAAACAAACAAACAAAAAAACCAAAAAACAAAAAACCTCCACACATTCCGCTGCTTTGCTCTGTTCTCCAAAAGCTTTTCCCAGTGTGTAATAAGAATCCCCTTTGCCACAGTTTAGGCCTATCACATCCAACCAGGTCCCCAAGGCTACTTGGAACACCATATCTCTTCACTCCCCGCTCTGCCTCCTCCCCCTGCCCCCAGTCTTCTACATATTTCTGAACATCTCATGTATTTTGTCTCAGTCTTCTCTTACCTACATTAAACAATCCAACTTCCTTCCAATTTTTCCTCATATTTCAGTTTTTTTCATAACTCAAATGATGTGAGTGATGTGAGGGTGGTCTCCTTGCGAGTCTCCACCTTGTTCACATATGTATTTTCAAGAGCAAAGCCCAAATGGGAATCAAATGGCTCCCTGTTCTCACTTGCTTTGAGATAAAAAATAAAAAGTTTTTCTTGGGCTAAAAGGCACACTTCTCTGTGACTTCAGGAGATTGGCTTATCTAACAGTCACTCCATGTCTTTTGTCCACTGTTTTCTTCCATTCAACGTGTATCTAACTGTAACGTGTATATAACTGGTTTGTGATCTGCTACACTTGTGAATTGCCATTTATGTATTCCTAGTTTTAAAATAAGGTAATTATTTGAGTTTTGAAAGATAGACCACTAAGATAGCATTTTCTTAACTTTCCTGTAGAAATCCACAACCTTGACCAAGCAATATAATCAGAACAGTTTCAACCTAACACGAGTTCTAAAAAGTAATAATAGAACAGCTATAAAAAGACCGTTAAATGCCCTGCTTTGGAGTGTTGCTCCTTTGGCAGCGTCTGCAGCAGGGCACACATGCTAGTGAATGCTCCAGCTGCTTTCTGCTACGTACAGATGATCAGAAACTCAGTGAAACAGTTTCTCCTCATAGGAAAGTGCAGTTTCGTTGCAAACGAAACATTTCACTGGAACATGCTGATTGACATTTTCATTCTAATTGCATCACAATAACATTGCTGTTTCAGTAAAGGAAAATATATCCGTCTGACAATACAAGTATTTAAAGTTGACTATTGATTAATATTTGTATTGCCGTAATATTGCAAAAAACCCACAGCACATAATTTAATTCATCTGATGAATGAGCATGAACAGCTTTTATCCTCCTGAAACTTCATTGTTCAGCATCATAATCATCATGTGATATTCTCAACTTCAAATGTTCCATGAATCATAAACTTTGATGTTTGAAAGGTTTTGTTTCACTGGAGCTTTACTTTCTGTTCCAATTTACATTGGAACAAATATTTTTGTACTGTCTGAATTATCCACAGAATGGAAATTCTAGTTTCCAGTCACCTCAAGTACTGTGCTTTCATAAGAAAGCATCTCATTAGAAAGTCTTTATATTGCCTCTTGCATGTTTAGTGTCAGTTATAAGGCATCATATACATTTTTCTCAATCACTGTGCATTATTAATTCAATGTACATCCAAATACATTTCTACATTGCTGAAATTCAACTTTTTATCTCTGCAGATGATCATGATGCCGTGAATATCTGTTATTTCAACCACGTTTGTCACCAAAGCTATTGCCATTACAGAACGGTGTAAGCCAAGCTAAGCCTGGGCTGCCACACGGCCGCACCCTCCCTGCAAGTCAGCAACAGCATTCATGCAGTTGCAACATAAACCAAGTTAAGGTGTTGATTTGATTCCTTTTTTATTGTTGTTGGGCTACTTTTCAGCCACTTGAACTGCCTGAACAGGCTGACTCTGTAATTGCATGAGACTATACCTGGTGTTACTATTTGTGTGTTTACTATTCCTATCGTACACATTCAGTCTGGCATGTAAGTTCTTACCCCATGGAACACCTGAGCCAACGCCCCAGAAATCAAATGTGTCCTAAATACCAGGGAAGCTAGTCAAGTTTTGTTCTCATTAAAATTTTCAGGAAATTTATTGTATGGAAATAAAACTATAAATATACTTTCCTTTTCAACATAGGCTACCTTAATGAAAGGCAGATTAAAAGTGAGTTGTCAGCATTCCCTCATCTGTCACAAGAGTGGCTGTCAATCTTCTTCCTTTCCCATCAGTGTGATGATTTGTACTTCGTCACACATACAGTACCATGTATTCAGACATCAGCAGCTCCACATTTACATTCACAATTCACATTGCGTGATTGTACCAATAGTTTCCCAGTCACTTCCTCAACACTTGTTCCTTCTCAGATCAGAACTCCCAACTTCATCTTGACTCTGCATCAGCCAGATCTCAGCTGATTTCCTGTCCCCTCTTGAGTTTTCTTCCTGGTTGCTCCTGTCTTTTTTCATAACCATTTTATTGAACATCTAATTCATGCAAGTTGCCTGAGCTCTGTGGATGCTTTGTCCTGCTCATCCGGATAGTTAAGCTAAGTCAATGAGCCTACTCCTCAGCTTGACTGTAGGCACATATCTGAAACAAGTTTAGAGAGCTCAGCAGCTCTCAGGGCAGACCCTTCAGCACTACCATTAATACCTAATAAGGCTGTTGCATATCAGTAATTGTGGAGGGGAATAAATGAGGGGGGTCTTTCTCGTAGCCCTCGTGTACCAAACCTTTCCCTAACGCCATTGCAGGGAATCCAACAGGCAAGGCAGCCCTTGCACCAGTACTGCAAACGGTTCCAACATCCATTTGTGATTATCCAGATTTTTTATATAATGCCACAGAGTGAGAAAGATATTGGTTCTTTCCCCTATAACCAGAGGGGAAATGATGGAACATTTATTATAGTAATTTATGTCAGTCATGTATGCATTTAAACCAATAAAATGTCCTGCCAAATATTCCTCCAAAGCCAAAGTAATGTTCTTGAGGAGTGATAAAAGATTCCTTTAAACGCATATATAATATATACTTTTAAAACAAAGCCTCTGTTGAAGAATCCAGATATTCCTTTTGATGTTCTATAATGCCTGAAAATTAAATATAATGATACCTGGCTCTATCAGTGTTTGTTATTAAGCCCCTTACCAAAGGCTTATAACTTGACAGAATTTACATTGGACCATAGCCTGATACAACATATTAGCTCAAATGTAAAGAACTTGTTTGGGTTTGGTGGATGATGGGTGGGAGAAGTGTTCCTTGAAAACAGAGTTTTTTAAAGTTGGTTGTGATCAGTAAAAATTCACATTTAGATTTTTTGGAACTTTGCATTCTAAAAGAGAATCAAACAAACATTATGATGCCTGTCTCAATTTACCATACCAATTTTAACTCAAAGCTCGTATTTAGTGCCTGCTGTTTCTCAAAACACATCTGACATGAGAGAAGTCTCACCACTTAAAATGATGCAAAATAAAATACTAAAAGCAGGTTGTCAGATTGAGCATTTCTCCATTAAGAAATATGTCTTACTTTGACATAAATCTTAAAATCTCCTATTCATTGATTAAACACTTTTGAATATATTGGGCAAAATTCTAGGTGTTTACATTTTTTACTGTTTAATTTTCCTATCACTTATGGGGCATAAATTAAATAATCAGCAGTACCACTGTTTTCTGATAGCTTTTCTTTGTTTCGGTAGTTCTCATTGTGCAGGACCAAAAGAACATCTATTACAGTGACTCGGTATCTGAGGGTTAAATCCATTCCAACATGCAAAATCCAAGTAAATAAGCGCAACACAGGAGGGCTTCCCTATAACCTAGTGCAAGGAACTTATTTATTCATTGTTTGGACACAAGTGACCCATTAATTCAATTCCTACAGAAAGCATCTCACCATATGAGTCTCTTCTCTGAAGTTTTTCCCATTCCCAAAGTCTCCACCATGCTTTTTGATTGCCATCATGGTCAACACACTAGGAACTGGACTGGAAATCACCAGAGTCCACAGTACCAACTGCTTGAATGGAGCCTGTGCTTCTGGAGAGTCTCGTCTGCCTTTTTTTTTTTTTTTGGCATAGAGAGGGATTTTATAAAGCACTCAGATGCAGTTTTGATGTTGTAGGTAATTTATATGCAGTCACTCACCTGCCAATTCTATCAATATTGTTTGCTCATATTTACCTTCTTTAACTGCTTTATCAGAAAAAAAAAACCTTACTTGCAAAGGCAAACTCAGTGGTCTGTGAATGGCAAGGAGGAGCTGGAGTTTCATAAACTACTACCACCATGAATTATTATTTATATTCATGTCTGGCTGCACCTAGGTAGATATTTTGGCGTATTATGTCATGTGCCTAGGGACCGTTCCCCATTATCACCTGTACAGGCACCTTTCCAATGCATCCTCTGCTCCTTCATTTGGCGTACAAGAAAAGGCTGAGACACAAGGCTGGGTTTGTTCAACTGAGCTAATCTAATTCCTACCTTCAGCTACCTAGTTGGTCATTATAGAGGAGATCAAGTCAGACTCTTCTCAGATGTGCATGGTGAAAGGACGGGAAATGGACATAAGTTGCAGCCTGTGAAATTCCTGTTAGATGTATTTGGAAAAAACTCTCTTCATTGGGGGTAATTAAATGCTGGAAATTATTATTTTCCGGTAATAATTTGTTGTACGTTTATCATTAGCACAATCATTTTGTTAGATGCTGATAAACTTCATGAAAAATGCCTTTGCTTGAGAAGAAGCAGGTAGGTATTTTCCTAGTAAACACAACCATAATAAAACAAAACCTATGATGTATACCTCTGTTTTTGAGAAGACAAGCTCCAAATTTTCTTGATTAGATGGAGCTTTCTACAGGAAGCGGCAAGTTCTTACTGCAGTGCATCACAGCTGCTGCAATGTAGCCAAAATGTAATGGAAGCAAGAATAAATGAGGAGGGGTCACTGAGAGCCAGAATGGGTCATTGTCTAACCAGGGAAAGATACCACATCACTTTTCTCATTGGCATAGTTATACAAGGGCTTTGTGTCCTGCAAAAGCCCCAGAGAATTTGGGAACTCTGGGTTGAACAGACCAAGCAGGGACAAGCACTTCCACCAAAGGATACTGCTATGTGGCTTTGAATTCTTCTCCATGTTTTCCCTGTCTAATCCACCAATGCAATGCAATTTTCTCAGGCTCAGCTCACCCAGCTTCTTTCTATTCATAAAATGATTTTAACAAAGCAGCAAAGACAGTAGTGTGACAAGATAAGCTATGGAGTGACTATAATGGCTACATAATAGATTACATAGTTGCCTTTTTATTTTAAATGAACAAATAGATCCTTAACAGAGCAAAACTTTCACTGATTTGTTAGCAAACAGCACATTTGCATGTTTTTCTTAGTGACTATTTTGTTTACTTAATGAACTTTTTCTTCTAGTCAGGTATCTCTTTGATTTAATTGCAAAAATGAGCTTCAAGATTCCCTTTCAGAATAATCATTTCAACAAAAGACAAGAAATTGTCTGCAAGATTCAGCTTTATACAAGATCTGGCATTTGGTAACTTGTCCTCCAGTTTTTCTTTGATCATAGTAACTGCCAAAAGGAGAACTCAGAGTGCCTTTGGATAAGCATGCTGACACACTCATGTTTTCTTCCAGATAACTTCTTCAAATTGTCCCTTAGGGGACAACCACTTCTACAAAAGAAAAAAAAAAAGTTCTGTCATCCAGCAAATTCTAAATTTATAACAGTAATTTAAAAACTAAAAAAAAAAAAAAAAAGTAATTAATTGGTGCTGTCTTGATAGATGATATACAATAACATCCTACACTGCAAGACAGAACACATATACCAGAGGAATTTGAGCACTAAGCAAACTGTGTCCAAACTACTGTATCCAAAAATTATAGATTTCCTGTTCCTGCTGGGTTCAGAACTAGCTGTGCACTCCGAAGGCATGCCAGCAGTGATAGAGTATTACAAAAACAACAGTTACAACAACAAAAACTCTCAGACCACAAATCCATCTGAATTGGATGGACGTCATGGACCCTGTGAGCTACTTATCTATAACGTCCTTTTCATGAGTTCAAACTTGGAAGAGCTAACCACAAAATACACTCTTGTTGCTCTTTTCATGCTAGAAGATTTCTCTACAGCATTTGAAACCACCAGTCATCCACTCCTGACACCACCCATGCACCTTCACTTTGCTTTTCCTGGTTGGTGATGGGAAATAAGGAACTATACTCTTCTACGTTCTCCCAGACCAGTAGATACCATTTTCCATGTTCTGCATCATAATGTCAAGGTTGACTGCACAGCTCAAATATAACCAGATATGAGTTCATGAGGTGGAAAGACTAAGTATGGGGAATTACACCTCAAATCAGAATGCTTTGCAAAGCTATCAGCATGCATGTTTTCTGATCATAATTGCAGAAACACCCTTGAAAGATGGGTGAAGAATATATATTTACTGTTTATCTACTAATATCTTGGGTCCTATTCTAGGAACAATATGGAGATATCTGCAAAATGCCCATGCTTCTCTTAAATGTTTCCATGACATGTAGGAACATTTCTAATGAGTTTTATTGCTATAATTTTTCACTTTACTGAAGCACACCTTAATGCAGAAGTCTTTCAGGACACAAAAGCAGACGAAGCGCATGAACACCTGCAGAACCACCCGGGAGCACCAGAGGAGGGTGTATGTCGACGAGGCGACATCAGCGGCGGACATGGTCTCCACCAGGTCTGTAGCCAAAGCCAGAAGGAATAAAGCGACTCAAACGGACGTGACTGAAAGACATGCAGCCGTCCAGGTGATGGGCTGCATGGAATGTCTGTCACTCTGGCAGGAGGACAGGAAAGATAGTACCTGTGTGCACTGTGACCGGGTAAATGATCTGCTCAGCCTGGTGGCTGAGCTTAAGGAAGAAGTGGAAAGACTGAGGAGCATTCGGGAGTGTGAAAGGGAGATTGATTGGCAGAGCCATACCCTGCCAGCCTCAGGGAAACGGCAGCAGGAGGAGGCTCATGAGAGGTAGAGGATCCCCTTGTCACCAGGCAGAAGGA
>VXBH01000905.1:0-18746 GCA_013400035.1 Rynchops niger | reverse complement strand
TCATGTTGACCACTTCCAATAACTTCCTGTTCCTCAACGTGTTTGGAGATGACATCCAGAATGAGTCACTCCATTACCTAGGTTTGACTAGATAACCTCCAGAAGTTCCTTTTATTTGGTGCTGTTCTATGATAACAGAAGGCTTAGTTAAAACTATGTCATTGGCTGATATTGGTGATTATTTGAAAACATAGTAGTGAAAGGAGATGCATATTATTGACTTCTGTGATTTATGTGATAAAATCTCTGTTGCAAGGTGTCTGGTGTGATAGGATATGACATGTAGTGCTACAAGAATATATAATAATATGTCATTATATATTATTTTTTTATATATATATATAAGAGTATATAAATGGTCTCATTTCTTCTATCAGTTTCTAAGTTAACAGCACATGTAAGCCATTCCAGTTCTCTTCAGGGCACTTTATCAGCTGAGCTTTTAGACAAAGCTTATCTTAGGGCAGTAACCTTCATTCCCATCCTTCTGGATTAGCTTCTGAATGTTTCATGTTTGCTAGCCTGCCTGGATTTAATTCAGCTGTATCTCTCTGTTCCCTGAGAGGGTGATGGGGTTTATCTATAACTCACAACATCTAGTCCTGATTATTTTAGCAAAAATTTTTATGGGAAAGATATATTGCAAAACAGTAAGCATTGTGCTTGCAAGTTTAGATTACAAGTTAGATGACCTAACTATCCATTCACAGCCCTAAAATCTATTGGTTTATTTATCCAGTCTATTACTGTTAGATCCAGAAGTGTCTTTCGTACAGGTTTCTGGTTTTTTTGCTTTTTTGGTCAAGCATCTTAAACAGATTGCTGTTTGCAATTCTCCTCACTTTCTTCTGTGGATATTTTTGGAAATTACATTCCGTTCAATCACAATAGTCTTTTTAATATAATAGTTTCTGAAATTGCTTAGACTTTTTTTTTGTAGTGGTAGTAATGGATAGTTTTTAACTCTTTTATTATTACTGTTTTAAGTTTACATACAGTCACGGTCCTTTAAGACTTTGAGATCAAGAGCAAGGCGCCTGCAGTCAACGTCTGAACAATTAACAGAAACCAAAAATTCACTTTCTTCACTTTTGAAGGTAAATGTGAGTAGCATTATGAAGTTGTCCTGGGCATATTCAGACCATCTCTTTCTCTTGAATGAACCTTAACAATTTACGAAGGATGTTTTGTTTCACTAGTGTGAAAAAACTTCTTAATTCAAAACTTGAGCTTATGACAACATACTGTTTTTCTTATTAATACAGATTTGCTTCATGTATCATAAAGATTATTTGAATTTTTTAGGGTAGTAGTTTCAGAGTTTTAAACTCTAGAAGTAAAATTCTTTTTGTATTCTGTTTTTGTGGCTTGGTTAAAAAAAGCTTGGAGTCAAATGAAGTATTTGTTTTAAACAGAAATACAGCTAGTGTAACATACACCTGGTAGGGTGTATGAGATTAGTTTGCTCAAGCTCTATCAAAACTGTACTGAGGAAGATATTTCACATTTGGAAATAATTTAAGTTGATTACATGAAGCAAAAACCTTAAGCTAATAACTCCCACTGAATCCAGTGTACAAAGCTAGCTGTACAAATCTGCCTTAGCCTGCATTTTCTGTTTGGAACTGGGGTTCAGGAGGGCCCTGAATCTGATCTGTTTGGCAAAAATCAGGTTGCCCCTGCTTGCAACCATTGTGATTCCACACTCAAGCTACTGCCCTGTGTCGTCTAACTAACTCCATAGCGTCTGACTTACGTGCTTTTTTTAATTTATTTTTTTTTCCCCCTCACCCATGCTAGCCAGGTAGTAAGCTAACTGTGTATTAAAACTTAGTGTATACTAATGCTGCTGTGGCAAATATTTCAGGGCTTTATCCTGAGGAAGCGAAGAATTGATGTTGAAAACTTAGATACGCTAATGAAAACAAAAAACATCCCAGAGGCACACCAGGATGCTTTTAAAACTGGTTTTGCAGAAGGCTTTTTGAAAGCACAGGTATTCCTGCAAAAAACACTTGGTAAGTTGTTTTAGTGCATGTATCTTGTCTTTGCATTCAGAAAGTCATTTTTTTCAGCCCATTTTAAAACTCTTTTTGTTTTCTTTTACAGATTCCTTAAGAAGATCACGTTTGCTTTCTTTCTTTCTCTTTGTTCTTTGTTTTTATCTTGCCATATATTCATCATTTTTACCTGGGAAAGGCTCCTTTTCTGATGCTGGTTAGTGAACTTTTTTCCCTCCTGCTTCACTTGTGTTGTTTCTTCCTGCAAGTTTAGCACCAATTAAATGTGTTTTGACATTATGATTGTTTTAGGATAACATTTCAATGTACTACTGAAAGAGAAGAGTTATTTATTGCTTTTCAGACAATAGTGTGACAAAATTATTGTAGTGACAAAAAAGTTGTCTGTTAATACAATTATTTTAATCCTTCTGGTGACAAAATAGAACCAAGCAGAGAAGTCAGACTATTCACCAGTTATGTATTTGTCTTTGAATTTAGGTGATGCATTTTCTAGGTCAGCAGTAGGCAAAATGGTTTGCTTTCTTTTTTATCGTAATCACAGCCTAGTTTATAGCAACTAGGTACTTGCATGGCCAAATTGTCATCTTAAGAAATCTGTTGGAAATAGCGGAATGATCAAAGGCTGAGCTAATGTAAATGGAGAATTTCAATTTCATGCAAAGTTGTTGCCTGGGTCTCAAAAAGTTAGGGTATGTGCAGAAACTCTGAAGAACAACTGCTGGCTTTGTGTATCTACTTTTGGATGCAGGGCTTTCTGTACCACAAATGGCTAAAAAGCACTGACATCACTGAATTAACTGCTAATATTGTAAAGATTTTTTTTTTTTAATAAATCTTACTCTTGCTGGACACTTGTCAATGGAAACATGCCCCTTTTAAAAGGGCGTACGTAAAGTTAGTGGCTTAAAGGTATGCATTCAAGTGCAAAGTTCAGTCTTGGCATGAAATGACTTCATATGTAAATTTGTTGTTCATCATCTGCTGTTTGCTATTAGTACGCTTTCGAACATCGAGTATCTTTGATGCAGCAGTTGATCCAATCCAGTTGAAAAATGTCACCTTTGAGCATGTAAAAGGGGTAAGTTCAAAAGTAAAGTGTGTTTGAGTTCTTGTTTAATCATTGTGAGCCTGAAGGATGTCTTACTCTGTTGAAGAAATTTCTTTGTATGAACTGAAGCCTTATATATATTCACCAGTCCAAGATCAAGGAGGGTTTTAAACATTCTTGCTCTATTTTATGTCTTTGGGGCATTTAATACCTTATAAAAGGTCCACCCTCAACGTGTTGAATCACATTTTTAAAGGCTAGAATAGCAAAAGGCAGGCCATAAGTACCATGTGAACCTATTTTTGGCAGAAGCTGACCAATACAAGAAGATGGTAATGCCATTTGATCATTTCTCTCTTAGTACCATCTCTTTCAGGCAGCTGATATTAGGACAGAAGATACAGAGATTCCCAGAAAGAAGTGGGCATGTCACTGCTGATGGGATAGCCTTATTTTTTCTATTCAACTGTTCTTTGTCTGTTAGTGGTTCACCTCCCCTTGGACAGAGAGGATTAACCGCTTTTTAACTAATTAGACTAATATCTTGATGTAGAATTTTTGATTCTGTATTTATCTTGTTGGTTAGATCTGGTCTTGACCTGTTTGGTTATTCCTTCAGTATTACTAACTTTAGTGTTTACTGATTCCTATGAACAGTTCTAGGAAATAGGTTGAGTTAAACTCATGGACACTCGGTATCCACACAAATTCTCCTCTTCCTGTTGTGTATTTTTGATCAATATGCAATTGGAGACTTAAACTAGTCTAAGTCGCTAATACAAAACTCACTTAGAAATAAGATGCAAAACTTCATAAATGCTTAGCTGTATTTTTTGGCCTTTTTTAAATGTGTAGGTTGAAGAAGCTAAACAGGAATTACAAGAAGTTGTGGAATTCCTGAAAAATCCACATAAATTTACTGTACTAGGAGGCAAACTTCCAAAAGGTAAGAATCATTGCTCAGCAGAAGTGAAAATCTTATGTAGCCATGGCTGTTTTTGTAGCTTTGTTCTATGCTGAATGACTAATTTACAGCCTAGCTTCTGAATGTTTTTTTCCTTAACTTAAGGAATCAAAAAAGTATATAACCAAAATGGGCCTCAATACTACTGTTGTATTTAGTTTGTATCTGGGAAAAATCATGAAATAATGTTATACATAGGTAGTGGATTTCCCTGTTTGCTTAAAATATTTTAGGCACAAACAAATCTTCAAAGAGAGTTGTGAAAGCTTCTTTATTAAAGGATACTCTTAAAAATGAAGTACTTGGGGCTGCAGGAGTGGAGGTGAAGGTAGTTACATTGCATGCTTCCGGTCTTACCTTCAGTCCCCCATGTATACGAATTAGTCATTACTGCCTGCCCCCGTAGAGAATTTGAGGTATCTGAGATACTCAGCTAGAAGAAGCAAAGATGCCTGGATAGATCTTACATGTGGTAGAAGTTCAATAGAAACATTAGGGGTAATAGCTATGACAGAGCAAAGCAGTGGACTGTACATTCCAGGGAAAAAGCCTTTCAAAACCAAACCTGTGTTTATTGTTGTTAGCAGCCTTCTTTGCAGGGTTAAGAATTGGCACTTCTTTTGAAGTCTCAAGTGAACCTTTTAGAGATGATGTACTGAACTACAAAAATTCTTCTACTTTGTCACTGAATGTAACATAGTATAAAAAAAAAAAATTACTGATAAAGTTATGCATAATTGGTGTTAATGCCTTTTTGAGTAGAAATTTATGTAGCCCGGAGGTTTTTAGATCTGTATTTTTTCCCCCCTCCTTTAACTGTCTCTATAAGGATATCTTTTTTTTTTTTTTTATAGTTAATAGCTTCCTGTTACAAAAATTTTTAATTCTGTTATACCTCTTCTCATCTGAGAAAGATCCATAACAGAAGTTTAGACTTTATTGCAGCCTTTCTGTACTTAAAGGGGGCTTATAAGCAACATGGGGACAGAGTTTTTAGTAGGGCCTGCAGTGATAGGACAAGGGGTAATGGCTTTAAACTAAAAGTGGGAAGATTTGGACTAGATATCAGGAAGTATTTTTTTTTTTATGCTGAGGGTGGTGAAGCACTGTCCCAGGCTGCCCAGAGAGGTGGTAGATGCCCCATTCCGGGAAACATTCAAGGTCAGGTTGGACGGGGCTCTGAGCAACCTGGTCTAGTTGGAGATCTCCCTGCTCGTGGCAGGGAGGTTGGACTTAGTAACATTTGAAGGTCCCTTCCAACCCAAACTAATCTGTGGTTCTATGACAATGCAAAAATGTCCTCAACAGAACCTGTATTGCCCAAATTAATATGTTGGGGTTAGACAAAACGTACTGTGCCTTAGTCCTTTATCTTGAAAGGCAGGGTTTTTTTATGTAACTGACTTCTTATAAGGCCTTTATTTCTTCTGTACAGCTTTCAGCACCTTTAGTGCTTGCTAACTGCTCTAGACACTTCAGAAACAGGCGTTTTTATTTAAAAGGATGATTAAGTTTGATCATAGTAGAAGGCTAAGTGAATGTGAAATATGTAAACCTGCTAAGTCTGTTCCTGCTAGTGCTCTACACTGTTTAAAGTCAGTTATTTAAAATGATTTAATTAAAAAAAAAAAAAATTCTACTTTCAGAAATGGTGAAGAAAATGTCAGTTTGAAGAAGACGCTGTTAGGGATTCAGATGCTAAACTCAGAAGTAACTTTGTAGAATACTTCAGGCTTCTGTTTTTATTTGATAGCCCTACAAATCTTTGCCGTTGTTTCAATATGGATCAGGGTGTATCTCGATCTGTTACAGGAAGCTTCCTCAGGCTGCAAGTAATGAGCAGTATCTGAAATGGAATGTTAATGACTTTTTGAAGCCAAGTTTGAATTATTTCTTCTAATGCACGGAAGAAACAGTACTTGTATAATAAGACTGGATGGGTTTAGAGGTGGTGGTGTTTGTTTTTTGTTTATCTTTTTAGGTATTCTGTTGGTCGGACCACCTGGTACTGGTAAAACTCTTCTCGCACGGGCTGTAGCTGGTGAAGCTGATGTTCCGTTTTATTATGCATCTGGATCCGAGTTTGATGAAATGTTTGTTGGTGTAGGAGCTAGTCGCATCCGAAGCCTATTCAGTAAGTTAAATATTTGTGGTTTTGAAATCTTTTAACATGTGAGATTAAGTATTCAGTGTTGTTTACAAGGTTTGATTAGGTACCGTTCTGGTTACTGGAAAGTAGTAGTGTATGAGGCTAATAAAGAAAATTTTAATTGTGTAGGTAAATCTCAGAATCCTGGGAGTATCCATTAACGGTAGAATCTTGTTAGCTGTCAGATGAAATTGTAGCAAAAATTATAACTGATCTTACAACACTCCCAGAGAGAACAGAAGTAATTTAATTAGAAATGTAATGTTCTGTAAAATAAATAAAGTATTTCAAGTTGTAATTTGCTTACTGTCATGTGTAAATTACTGTAAATTTGAGTTAAATTCTAAACTTAAGATAAAATATAGTATTAGCCTTCTCAATTACTTCCCTCATATTTTTATATTGTCTTTTTTCTTTCTTTGAATTACAGCTTTATGGGATCACAGTGATCCCCATAAGATGAAATCTCACCAGGCTGAGACTTCCTTTCTTATGCCCATCAACAGGCCCAGAATAAAGGGCATTATAATGAAACTTTAGAAATTAATATTTAGATTGATAACTTTCACAGCAGAGGCTTTCTATTTTAGGTATGCAAATAAATATTATCAGGAAGGGGGGAATCCACCTTGTCTCTTAAATGGAAGAATGAGAGTTTGCATTTGTAGAACTGTGATTTCTTCACATGGAAGGGATGCAAAATATAACACGTGTTGTACCTTAAAATGTGCATTTCTTTCTGTTGACTATAGAAGTTTAGATGACTGACTGGTACATGACTACCAGTGTCACAGACGTGCCTAGCTGGGTGAGATGAGTTGCATCCTGGTATGTATGTACCAGTCAGTGGTCTTAAAGTTTATTACTGCATTTTTATTTTGTGTTTTTTAATACCTGTAAACCTGAGGGTGAGGTCTTCACTGTTAAATCACAAGCAGGTTCTATTAAAATAAGCTCACAATTAGACCCATCACATTTCATATTATTTTTATTTAATAGATCAACGTTCTCTATCCAAGCCTATGAAACAAAGTGTTGTAGGGAGTTTATACAAAATACAATGAATTTCTTAATCTGTTTTACTAATAATTTTTTGTAGCATGATCAGATTAAACTGATGTGGAGATGAAGAACCCTGCTTCTCTTTGTATTGCTTAGTTTCAAAAATATATTTCATTTCTTAGGCTAGCATCAAGACAATTCTGGTGATGTCTAATAGGATACTTTATAATCCAAGAGTAATAGAAGTGGCAGAATCCTAAATTACATGATACACTGTTTGTTCTTTTGTGTAGTTGAAATGTCCTTCTGCTATTCTTCTTCTGTCAGGGGAAGCAAAAGCAAATGCACCATGCGTTATATTTATTGATGAGTTGGACTCTGTTGGTGGGAAGAGAATTGAATCTCCAATGCATCCCTATTCAAGACAGACCATTAATCAACTTCTTGCTGAAATGGATGGGTAAATATATAGATTCTGAGGGCATAGAAGGTGCTTGACTGACTGGTATTTTGAATATTTGGGTGAATTTTTCTTCCTTGACAGCTTTTTTTTTGTATTTTTTTTTTTTTAATGCTTTTAAGGATACAAATTTAAGATGCTCTTATGACCACTTTCTAGTACTGCCAACAGTAGCATTAATGGCCTTACTGTAAAGAATATAGAAGCTTCTGAGTTGTAGTAATACAATAGCTGCAATTATTTTAAATAATTTCTCCATTTTTTAGGCTGGCTATATATCTAAAGGTAGAAGTTAAACTCTGAGATCAGGGCATGTTTTTAACCAGTTACTGGGTTTGTGTTCATTCTTGGGTCACATGTTGTGGTTTGACAGTGTGTTTTTGACTGGCCAGTTGAGCTCATCTGAAATAAGAAGCAGTAGTAGTTATTGACAAAAAAAAAGTGTAAGTTCTGTCTCTAAAAATGCCCCCCCTCCAACATTCTCACCATTCTTTTTTTCTATACAGGTTTAAACCTAATGAAGGTGTTGTTATTATTGGTGCAACAAACTTCCCTGAAGCATTAGATAAGTGAGTATAATGTATTGATCACTTTTACAGAGCATGTATTAAAAACAAACAAAAAAACCCCACAACAACAACAAAGTTGCTCGTGATAATCAAGTATTAAGTGTTATAGCTGGGGTTTTTCCTTCTTAAAAAGGATGTTTATCGACCAGTTTTTGGCATTTAAAAGGTTGTTGAGTTAAATATGGAGAAATAAGTAATATGGCTCTAAGCATCTAAAACTTCTGGAAATTTTTTCTACTTAAATTGACTAGTTGCATTCCTTGTTTGCAATGCAAAATTTTCAAATGCAAAAAAACCCCTTCAAAAGGGGTTGGTAATAAACATCTTTCATCTGTCTTTTTACAAATGGATAAGAAAAATGTATTTGCTTCTGCACACCAGACATAGTCTATGTAGATGTCTTTAGAAATATCAGGTGGATTTTTGTTCCTTATATACGTTAGAAACAGTTTACTGCAGCATTTTTAAGTCAATGTATTAAATCGTCTTTTCCCATAGTGCTTTAATACGTCCGGGTCGCTTTGATATGCAAGTTACTGTTCCGAAGCCTGATGTAAGAGGTCGTACAGAAATTCTGAAGTGGTACCTTAATAAAATAAAGTATGATCCATGTAAGTAAATATTTTACTGTAATATCTTTTTATGTAACAGTTTTTATACTGGATCAGCCCACTCATGTAATAGTCTTTTATTCCATCAGCAATTGTGGCTTTACCATGTGTCTCAGTAAAGAACAGAAAAAAATAGCTAGTATATAGTGTTAAAACAGTTTTCTGAGAGCAGCGTTTCTTTCTAGTTCCCAGCAGTTCATAGTGCCTTAATAATTAGGCTTTATTTCTTCTAAAGTTGAAAATGTTTTATTTAACACATTAGTTTTAATAGAACAAGATTCTTGCTTATAATTTTATCATTTCATGGTATTTATTCATGATACAAGCTTTTTCAGGAGCAATATGTACCCTAATGACAAGTTTGTTTGTCTTTCCCCACAGCTGTTGATCCAGAAATAATTGCACGAGGCACAGTAGGATTTTCTGGAGCAGAGCTTGAGAATCTTGTAAATCAAGCTGCCTTAAAGGCAGCTGTTGATGGAAAAGATATGGTTACCATGAAAGAGCTAGAGTTCTCCAAGGACAAAATTCTAATGGGTAGGAATTTATACTAAAGACATACATATATGTTACAGTACACAGGGGTTTTCTTGATTAAGATTTCTTGATTTTTTTCGTGATTAAGACTTCTACAGAGAAAGAGAAGTTTTTATGCTGTTGTTTTTTTGGATTTGTTTTTTATTAAACAAATAAGTCCTCTGTTAGTTTATTCTGAATAGAACCTTTTGAGACCAGAGAGTAGTATGTAAAATTTAGAATGGGATACATTCTTGAAGGCTTGATACTTTTTTTTTTTTTTAATCAGAAATGCTGCATGTTGGTTTTGACCCTAGAGGAAGACACAGGCTTGATTTCTTACCTTTTCCCTACTTATTTCTAAAGGAAAGGAGAGAATAAATGACCAGAAATCTGTAACTTCTGTTAAACTAACTTGTCGTGTGATAACACAAAACTTAAACATCTGAGACGTATACACTAAAGATCTGGTCTGCTCATACTTGAGAGAAGAAATGGAATTTTCTCAGATACTCAGACTGCATTTTGAATCTTTTCCTTTAAAAGCAACTTGTCAGTGGAGTATTTTTAGGTCCACTGTAGACATTAAAATCATACTTGTAAACATTTTGCACTTAATGAGTGTTAGTTAATTTTGCTTACATGTTTTTCCTCAGCTACTTTGTGCTCTGTTTGAGTAAATGTAACGTGGGGATTGTGGTAGTCGTCTGTACAAAGAAGTTTGGTTAATGTTCCTCCATTTAAGGTCCTGAACGCAGAAGTGTAGAAATCGATGAGAAAAACAAAACCATCACCGCTTACCATGAATCTGGACATGCTATCATCGCATATTATACTAAGGATGCAATGCCCATCAACAAGGCTACAATCATGACGCGAGGAACAACACTTGGACATGTGAGTATTTCTGGAATTTTATGTTGCTCTAGTGCTGTTGAGGAATTTGCCAACAATTCTATTTATTGTAATTATGTTAGTGCATATTGTAATATGTTAAAGTACTCGGTTATGAGCAATCTCTTGGAAAACTCACTGGTTGTCTTTTCTGTGTGATAGAAAGCTGTCTTCCTTCATTTTGAAATAAAATAGCATATGCTAGTATAATAGTTCACATATACAAGGAAAAGAAAAGTAAGTATGATTCTGCTGCAGTTGAACTAGCACTCAATAGCAAAACTTTGAAGAATGTCTAAGGGACTGGATAGTAGAAACATTGCCTAACTGTACTTTTAACAGAAGCATCCTTTATCATGTTGTTCCTTGTCCTGTCTGGCTCTTTCTAAACTGAACTAGTTATCTACCATGTTCCTAGCATAGATATCCCTAATATTTTCTTTTCTGCCTTTAGCTGCCAAGCTTTTGAACAGAAAAATATTTCTATTATGTCTGTGTTTCTGTTGAACTTCATCCAAGTTAATGTGTTCAGTTAAAGAAAACTGGCCTGAATCCAGGCAAGTTGATTTGGGCTCAGTACAGGTGTAGTGAACAAGGAGAAATTGATAGAATAGATTGTTCTATTTCTTTTGGTGGTTGGCTTAAGTGGCTTAATTTTATATGGTGCTCATGGCCTGTAGGAGGCAATTTCAGCTGGTAGACTAAGTACCTCCAAGCAAACCTGATGATTGTGTAGACTAGGAGGCCCACAGCTTTCAAACTGTTGCATAAAAGTCTTTGTATCTGCTTTGGATATAAACAAGATATTTTTCAGATTATTTCAGTATTTCTTCTGTTTGTTGTTACCTGACCACAGTTTTGTATCTTACAGGTATCTTTACTCCCAGAAAATGACAGATGGAGTGAAACCAGATCCCAGTTGCTTGCACAGATGGATGTCTGTATGGGAGGAAGAGTAGCGGAAGAGCTCATATTTGGAAGTGATCACATCACAACAGGTCAGCTGACTGGTAGTTAAAAGAATTTTTGATTGGAGCTTGTGGACTGGCATGTTGACCTTGATTTCAGTAACTGATTTAAATCTGTTTGCTATCTAGGTGCTTCCAGTGATTTTGACAACGCTACTAAAATTGCAAAACTGATGGTGACTAGATTTGGAATGAGCGAGAAGGTAGTACCATCAACCCTTAATATCTATATGGCACAAAGAAATACTCTGTTCTGTAACTAACTCCTATTTGTCTGCCAGTGATCACAGAGACTAAGTAGTTCTGGCAAAAAAGAAAGTAAGCCGTATGACTGGCCCTGCTACAGAGAACTCAACTTAAAAACATGTATATTTGACAGTTTAAAAACTAACTTGCAAGACCTTCACCTCAAAATTACCTTGAAAGTTAATAATGTCTGCAGAAAATGTTTATAATAAACCCAGACATTTTACAATTGAGGATTATCTTAGGGTTGGGGGGGGTGACAACACTGAGTTTTCTAGGCTTCTAAAGAAACTTCTTTAGTCATCTTTATTACCCATTAAGTGTTGGTAGTCTAGGGATTTGAGGTTTTTTAAATAAGACGACGCTTAATCGGGATCAGTACTGTGACCTGTGAAATAGAAGTCTGCAGTAACTATGTAGTTGATGAATAGGCTTCTTTGCTTGTTTCTGTCACAAGCACTTCAGCAAGTATTTGATTAATGTTTTTATTTTTTTGCACGTGGAAGCAATAGGTGATAAAGCTGTTACTGTGTTTGATGTGTATTACTGCAAAAGTGGAAGATACAAGATTTTTTTTTGTTGTTGTTGTTGTTTAGCTGGGTGTTATGACCTATACTGATACGGGGAAAGTTAGCCCTGAAACTCAGTCTGCAATCGAACAGGAAGTAAGAACGCTTCTACGGGTAAGATTCTCTCTCCTCCTCCGTTCTGATACATTTATTTTGAGATGAGTTGAGCATCAGCTTACTTGAGCATTCAGTTTGGTGATGTATACTGGTGAAAAGGCACAGGTGTATGGAAGTGTTCCCAATTCTTTAATGTAGGTGTAACTCAATCTCTGCATATCAAAACTTTCTGGTGATTGTCATGCTCAAGTAGTGAGAAACAAGTTGTTGGTGTTAGATTTTGAAATATACTCAATTAATAGGAAAAAAAAAAGTATGTCTGTACATTGTTTTAGAAAAAATGTGAATCATCTTGTGTTACTCTTACATTTCATAACTTGCAGATAAATAATTTTGTATAGAATCATAGGAATGGCCATATCAGATGAAATAGTTGCCTTTTCAGTATCCTCTTCCTCACAGGGATCAGTATTGGATGCTTAAGGAAACTTCTAACATTTGATAATCACAGAACTTTAGATCACTGCTGTGGTAATCTGAATTTGTTCGGTACAGGCAGGAGAGTTACTTATATCGTAACACTTAAACGATTTAACACTTTTGCTGTAGCTGTTTGAACTGACTTGGTCATGTAAGAACTACCTCTGTAGAACTAGAAGTTGAAGCTGGTAATGCTGGCAGTGTGCACCTGCTTGCAGCAGCTGGGACTTGTTGGGTAGCTTTCAGCTTTCTAAAAGTACATAATACTTTGAGGGTTTGATAAGCTTTTAAAAACATGAGTCTTCGAGGAACATTCCTTGAATGCTCACAATGTAAAATCAAATACTAATTTAATTGGCAGCTTTTCAAATCAGTAAGTCTTCTCTAAGTCATATGTAAAAACTACTGAGGTTTGTCTCAAGGATTTTATTTTTAGTCCTAGTTCTGCAAAATGCAAAGGTGGTATAAAGTAAGTTTGTTTGTTTGTTTTTTTTAATTAATTATGCCAGTTAGACTTTAAACCTTTGAGAGACAGGAGCTGTGCTAGCTATGAAATGTAAGGCACAACTTTAAATATCTGTTTCATGCTGTATTTACCTGGATACAATTTTTAAAGTGGAATCTTGCTGGTTTGTTCTGAAGTCTTAAAATCTCCTTCCACCTTTTTTTAATATTAGGACTCATATGAGCGAGCAAAGAACATCCTGAAGACTCATGCAAAAGAACACAAGAATTTAGCAGAAGCTTTATTGAAATATGAGACTTTGGATGCCAAAGAAATCCAAATTGTTCTAGAGGGAAAAAAACTGGAAGTAAGATGATAACTTCTGGGATACAGCAACTGATAATTTGAAGAACGTACATCTAGCAATGCAGTAGTCTTACGCAGCATAGCCTTTTTTTCCCCTTCCTGGTGTGTGTATGGCATTAGTGACACTTTAATATTATTCTGTCTCTTGTGAGCTTCTGTTACTCATCTATTTGTTGTGTCTAATCAGAATAAGACACGCAAAATAAAGCAAGTTCCTCATCCTCTGCTCCCTGTACTCTTCCCACAAGAAGTTATTCAGAAGGCTAAATCTCAGGGTTGAATTCAGCATTTTGGTTTAGTCAAATGTGTTGAAGCTGTGAAGAAAAACATGCAGATATCCTGGTGTGTTTTGGCATAGCTTCCTGGGTCATCCTGCTGCATGTGCGTTTGAAGTGATACCCCACAACACGAGCTGTGGAATGTTTTATCAATAGTGACAGATTGATTTGTAAAACAGTAATACGTAGTCTAACTCACACTGGTACTCTGAGGCTAGAGATCACTTTTAAAGAAGACTTCTTATTTAGAAATATAACAAAACATCGCTAAGAATGAAGCGGCTACGCAGTGCATCTCTATTAAAGGGAATTGTGGGAGCTCCATGTTAGAGGAAAAAAAACATCGATGATTGTTTTTTCAATTTTCTTGGGGTTAAAATACACACATGTATGGCTGGGAGAGAAATTTTAATGCAAAAACAACAGGCTAAACACGTCTAAGCCTCTTTGGACCATGTTTTGGGCAGAAATGTGGCAGGGATAAGGGAAATACCTGTGACCTCTGATGTGCTGCTGACAAGATTTAGATTATTTTTTTTATTACTGCAGTAGATGGATGACAGTGCTTTGACAGCGCTTTTACACTGCTGGAGATTCTACAGAACTAGTTTCTACTAATACTATGTATGGGCGTTTGATAATCCAACAGATAATTTCTTCAAAGAGGGCAATATTGCTCACTAAAGAGTAGTTCAGAAAATGTTTGAAGTGTGTGTTGTTTCAAATAACATTCCCAGTTCTTTTCTACAGTAGAAGTAGGGAAATAAAACCTTTTCTTTCAGCCCTTAAAGAAACCTCTGGAAATCCTAAAATAGTAAGTTTTTGAAAACAAAAGCAGTTTCCAGTCAAATGGAAGTGATTGCTAGCAATTATATGCCAGTATTCTGATCTCATGGAACTGGTTTTTCGGAATAACACATCTTGATCATAATCTTTCTGCACAATTAATTGTAGACTCTTGGGACTATAAACTTCTGTTGCAGAGAGGGCCTTTATGAGCGTATTAATGTTGAAGGTTACCATACTTGGACATTAAAATAGTTGGGCTGGTGCCAATAAATGTGAATGGAAAGTGGTAGCTACACTTAAAACTAGAAAGTAACATAGTATTTTAGAATTTTCTGAGTGTAATGCTTGATTATAACCTAGTTTTTTTTTAGTAAAAGCACATGCATTTTTTTTCTTTTGAAACCAAGATAACTTTCTATTTGCCTATTTTGTCAGCTTACTATAGTGACATCCCAGTGCAGTATGGGAGACCTTCCAAATGTTATAAAACAGTATACCAAATGTCTAGGCTGACTAGTTACAGTTGTACATGTATTTTAGAAATATGCCAACAGAAACAGAAATATACTGCATATTTGGCGTCTGTTTTGCAGTAATAAAGGTTAATTTTAATTATGCATATCGGTTTTCTTTTTATTCACTGTAAATTGTTATAAAATGTATTACCAAGTTCCCTATTATGTAAATTGAAGTGTATAAAACATTTAAACTTGTAAATAAATTTAAGAATGATGGTAAAATTGCACTTTCTCTAATTAGATTTCTAGGGAATGTTCTCCCTAGAAATTCAAGAGCTTTTTTCAATTACCGCTTCAGTAGTGGGACTTGGATGGGAACTTTCCCAGCTAAATAATGTGAATCTGCATTTAGAAACAAAAGCAAAAAACTTTTTCACTTTTGAAGTCACTGAAATCTCTATTGGATGATCTGGTTTGGGAGGTAAAGTCCTTCAGGTCTTACCTTTCTCATTCAAAAGCTTCTTGCTATATGCAAAGTGAGCACAGTCTCTCAAAGAGTGGTATCTCATTGGGTCATGAAAGAAGACTGTTAAAAGATCAGCCATCAAATGTAAAAGGTATCTCTGTTTTCTGGCCAATTTACTGGCAGGGTGTTATTGAAGAGTTTACAGTTATACCTGTATATACCTATACTTGTGTGCGTTGCAGTATCTGTAGGGTTTCAAAGAAACTTGGCTATTTAGGCATTGGGTTTGACCTCTGGTGTTCTCAGGTGCACCTAGGAGCTGAAATTCCTCCTCGCAAAATGATTGGACAGAGGCAGGAGGCCACAAAGGCAGCTTCCAAAACATCAGACGGTGAGAATAACCTGACTTTTGAGTACACAGCCTCGTGTTGCTGAAAATGGGGCAGAGTGAGGTGCTTCGATGGACTGCTTGCTTTTCAAATAGCCATCACAAGCATGGTGGCATGTAAGAACTTCAAACTAGAGCATGATTCTGAATTTCCTGCATTACCAAGGCTGACTTATGCCCAAATTCTGCCATCAAGCTTAATACAAAGAAAATGGAAACTTCTAGTGAAAGGTGTGGTCTGCCTTTTCTGGACGCCTACTACTGTGTCATGATCTGAGTCAGCTGAAATGTCACAACAGTTTCCTGAAGCTTGATCCCTTAAGCTGGCTGTGAAAATAGAGCAATCAAACCACTGGTGTGTGTCCTTTTCATCTGCTCAGAAACATTTCCTAGAAGCAAGTAGATCTATTTTTGCTTCTAAAACGTGGCTGGAGAACAGGGTCAGAGGGGTAAGAGTACTAACTAAGCAGGCCACTCACTCAGCTTCCAGCAGATTTCCATTCTTTTTCCAGGAGCATGACTCGCCTTTGTTCTCTCTAGTATTTATTAAGATTCCTTGCTTTGGTGTTGGACAATATGAGTGGATTACCTGCTCCTTTGGCAGCTTCATCAGTGCAGAAGTGGCTGTATCATTTGCCATAATAAAAGCACAAATATGGACACTGAAACATTTAATCATAGGATCATCGAAGTTGGAAGGGACCTTTATAAGTCAAACCATTAACCTAACACTGCCAAAACCACCACTAAACCATGTCCCTCAGCACCATATCTACCCATCTTTTAAATACCTCCAGGGATGGTGATTCCACCACTTCCCTGGGCAGCCTGTGCCAATCCTTGATAACCTTTCTGTGAAGAAATTTTTCCTAATATCCACCCTAAACCTCCCCTGGCGCAACTTGAGGTCATTTCCTCTCACCCTATTGCTTGTTACATGGGAGAAGAGATTAACCCCTACCTTGCTACAACCTCCCTTCTTGTAGTCTTAGAGAGCCATAAAGTCTCCCCTCACCCTCCTTTTCTCCAGGCTAAACACCCCCAGTTCCCTCAGTGGCTCCTCATAAGACTTTTCTCCAGTCCCTTCACCAGCTTCATTGCCCTCCTCTGGACATGCTCCAGGACCTTAATGTCTGTCTTGTAGTGAGGGGCCCAAAACCAGACACAGTATTCCAGGTGGGGCCTTGCCAGTGTTGAGTACAGGGGGATGATCACTTCCCTACTCCTGCTGGCCACACTATTTCTGATACAAGCCAGGATGCTATTGGTCATCTTGGCTGCCTGGGCACATGCTGGTTTATATTCAGCCAGCTGTTGACCAACATCCCCAGGTCCTTTTCCTCCAGGCAGCTTTCCAGCCACTGCCCCAAGCCTGTAGCGCTGCATGGGGTTATTGTGACCCATGTGCAGGACCCAGCGCTTGGCTTTGTTGGGACCTCATACCACTGGGCTCAGCCCATCGATCCAGCCTGTCCAGGTCCCTCTGTAGAGCCTTCCTACCCTCAAGCAGATCAACATGGTGTCATTTGCAAACTTAATGAGGGTGCACTCGATCCCCTTGTCCAGGTCATTGATAAAGATATTAAACAGAACCATCCCTAATACTGACCCCTGGGGAACACCACTTGTGACTGGCCACCAACTGGATTTAACTCCACTCACCATCACTCTGGGCCTGGACATCCAGCCAGTTTTTTACCCAGCAAAAAATACGCCTGGCCAAGTGATGAGCAGCCAGCTTCTCCAGGAGAATGCTGTGGGAAACAGTGTCAAAGGCGTTACTAAACTCCAGGTAGACAACATCCACAGTCTTTGACTTTCGTTTCACGAACTGCTTCTCCTTCTATGAACAAAACTTGCTCTTCAACTCTGGAGCACTGAGAGAGACTTTTTCTATAAACATTTACCCGTTATTACAGAGCTACTTTCGCAGTAGAATATTTGGCCACATTCGTGATGAAACAACACACCCAGATTTGATTTGAGTATCTTTCCAGGTAGAAAGGTTCCACAGAAAAAAACGGATTAAGAAAGAAACATAACATTCTTTGGAGATAGAAATTTGCAGGAAAGTTTGGGATACCTTTTGCCAAGAATTTCATGTAAGAAGTCTCAAGCTGTCATAGGTAGAGGGGTGGGTGGTAGAGTGATTGGTGGTGTTTGTTTTGTTTTTATCTCCGCAAAGCAAAACAAGCCTATTGCTCTAGGACCTAGGGATAAAAGTAGGTATGGAAAGACACATCAGCTGAACTGCACTTTTGTTTCTATGAACATTAAGTACTCCTCCAAAAAGCAGCTTCATGCTTGATTTAATTTTGCTTTTACAAAGGGATATATGACATCTTAATAAAGACTGTAGTTGTTACTCTTCAGAGCATCTCACTCAAGGTTTTATTTTCATTCATCACTGTAGTATCTGAGCAACATAAAATAGTATCCATATATTCATAGTAAAGTTTCATGTAAGCACTTTCTTCCCCCCGCAAATTTGAGAGGGTGTGCTCAGAATCAAAAGCTTTTGAGAAGTTTTGGGGTTTGACTTTAATTTCCTTTCTTATGGTAACTTGGTTGTTAACAGCTTTTGGACAGAAAGTTGCCAGTGTTCTTTGATAAATACTTTTGCTGCATTCCAGGTTCAGCCAATATTGAGTAAGTGGTCACACAACTTCTTTAAGCTGATGCAGTGGTCAGAGTTTATAATAACTTTAATACATTCAGTAAGCAAGTCACAAAAGAAAAAAAGGTTTAACAACACTGAAGTGTTAGTCAAGCACACACAAAAATGAGAAATGCAAATCCATTCTGGGCATTTTTATTTCTTCTGTTATTTTTCATGACTGGCTATTCAAACGCCTTTCCTGTTGTATTTATTTTGTCCTTCATTTCCTTCATTTCTTATATTACCTGAAAGTCACTGCATTTTAATCTACATATAATAAATATATAATACATTACATTTAATTTAGTCACAGCCAATCTTTATCATTTCTAAACCTATG
>VXBH01000904.1:0-67667 GCA_013400035.1 Rynchops niger | reverse complement strand
TATTTGGTCAGTTTTTGGTGTGATGGAGATTAGGTTCAGAGAGGAGTAGATAGAGGTCGTTTTGAAGAAAAGGGACAAAGAGGAGTAGGAAGGACTTCATTCCCAAACCAAAAAAAAAAAATATACAGGGTTTTTTTAAGCACTCAGATATGTCTATTTTAGAAAATAATTGAGGCAAAAATAAAATAGGGCATGGTTTTGGTTACTTTGGGGACTTTTAGCCTTGTGATGCTCTTTCCTCTAAATNAAAAGCACCAAATCAAGTGCGATGTTCTTCATGAAAATGGATTTTTTTCGGTTGCAATGGGACCATCACAGAAAATGTAGAAAAATAACTTTGAAATTGTGACCTCTTTAAAAGCAGCCTAACACAGATCAATGTTTAGACCTACTATTAGCTGTCAGAGGCCGCCAGCTGAAGGAATATCTAATTTTCAAACATGTATTTGGCTCTGTGAATTGTACTTTTTTTTTTTTTTTCTCCCTCCTACTGCTGAATGTCTTTTTACAGCTACTGATTTTAAAAGACTGATGAATTTAAGGACATTTAGGAACTTGGGCATGAAATTAATATCAGGAAAGTAAAGAAATAGAAGCATAGAATTGGTATGCTGTTAAGATGAAGGATTAAACCACACTGGTATGCTCATATATCAAACTAAACTCTAATAGTGACTTGTTCTTATTTTTCTATCCCCTCTTTTCAGGAATCAAAATGGTTTTAAATGAATAACATGATAGAAATGTTGATACTCTCAAAGAACTTACTAATTGTTCATAGATCATTCCTCTTGTCAGGCTCTTGGTAATTATGTAGAAGCAATGATCTAAGAAAACACACTGCGAGACGAGCATTTTTTTGTTTCTAGGACAATTTGTTAAGAAAATTCCTGTAAACCTGCTAGTCAGTAAAGAAAGCAAAGGTATTTGAAATACTGTTTTAGAACAATAATAATACTTAATTCCATGGTGGATTTGCCATGCTTAGTACTATAAAGCAGTTATATCAGATTATATTTTCATACATGTACAAACGTAATTTAAAAAGGGACTAAGGGAATTTCTTATTAGAGAAAATATTCACGGTCGTCAGCAGCAAAGCACAAACTAATTTACTATTCCCTTGATTTTTTTTTTTATTTGTTTATTGCTACATTTGCTACAAATAATTATTAGAAATTATTTGTGTGTGTGTGTTCTCATACTATTACTGCTTATTTCTCAGCTTCTCCCTCCCTGAGTCGGTACCGTCCCTTTTTGTATTACCGTCGTACATATAGAAGGAGGCTTTCACGCTTCGCTGTTTGACACAAGCTGACCTAACAGTGGGAACATAAAGATACGGCAGCTGAAAAGCTCAGTAATTAGCTACTGTTCTGTGTATCAAATACTACCTAAAGGATAGCACAAATGGCCCTGAATGAATTGCGTATCACTGTAAATGATATATCGTTCATTTAACTGTATTAACTATGTATAATAACATTTAAGTATAATACAAAGTCACCATTTTTCCCATGACTGTCCCTGGGAATGTTGTGGCTGTCCTCAGATATATTTTTCATGTATTAGGGCCATAAATGTTAGGAGATTAAAAACACCAGACCAGAAAATCAGATGACAAACTCAGTGTAGGGGATGGTCACGTGTGGACCAGTACAGGTAATAACATGTGAAATGCCGGTGACCCTTTTTTCTACAGATTCAACTGTTTTACAGTAGAAAATCCAGTCTGGTTTATTTAGTTCGCATCCCAGAGAGGCTGTGGCTGCCCCATCCCTGGAGGGGTTCAAGGCCAGGTTGGATGGGGCTTGGAGCCACCTGGGCTGGTGGGAGGTGTCCCTGCCCAGGGCAGGGGGTGGCGCTGGGGGGGCTTTGAGGTCCCTTCCCACCCAAACCCTTCTGTGATTATTGCACAATTATGCTTTCCAGTATGTGATATTCCTGGAGTTGCATATAAAAAGTGTCTGAAGTTAGTAATTCCTTATGGAGCCCAAGCAGCAATGGTCTGCGGATGTCAGAGAATCTGTCCTCCTACAACTCAGGATCAAAACTGCAACAGGGGGAATGTATTGGAAGGAGGTGAGTGAGAACGGGATTTCGGAAAGGGGATGCAGTACAAAGTTGCTGTGACGGCCGGGGAAAAGGAAAGAGCAGAATCTTTCCCCATGACCAGCTCAGAACTGCCTGAGCACAAACCAGCTCCTGTAGCTCTTACCTGGTTCTGGAGAACTGTACCGGAGTAAGAGCTGTGCTGCCACTCAACGGCTGTGTTAAAATCTATGTGTGTGGGGGGGTCTAAACCACGTTTATTCAGTGGGAACTGTATTTCAGGAAACGGTGGTTTCCTGAAAAATTTGTAGTCATCATGTATAGTGCTACCTAATTCAGCTCTAATCAGGCAAACTTTGAAAACAAGGGTCAAGTGAATAAATAATTTCCATGTGATTTCTGTCAGAATTAGCTGAGCATAGCGTCGGGGGGAATGTCTCCCACCTCTGCAGAAAGGTATAGACAACCCAGAGGACTCTACACAGCAATGGCTGTTCAGTAGTTTTTATTAACTGTTATAAATGAACATACTTAAAATTCTCTTAAATTATAAACGTTTTAGAGAGTACTGTGCTCACAATAGGAAATACTGAAAAAAAACAGTTTTGAGACTGAAAAGTGAAAAGACTCAGCAGAAAAAAAACCAAGGGAGCAATGGTCGTAACTTCAATTTCAGTGCTGGCAAATTAGAGGAAAAATTCTTTGGTGACTGAATTTTTCTTAATGATGAATTTTTTTCCTTTGGGATCTCTGTGCTCACATGCACATCTATGGCTAGGAAGGGAGAGCTTTTAGTATTCTTACTTATTTTCACAAAACCATGAGGTCTCTAAAGGTTAAAAACAGTCAGCTTATCTTCTAGGTGGATTTCATGAACGTAGGCGAACACTAATTCAAGTTAAATAATGCTTGTGAGAAGACCAAAGAACAACAAAAGTCCTAAAATCATTTTAACAAAGATGTACGTAATGATTTATCTGGTGTTGATTGCTTTTTTCCTAATCTCTAGCCACATACAGTCGCCTTGATTTTAATTTTGGCACATATCCAGCTAAAAGACCAAAAGGCAATAGAGAAGCTATTCTCCCACGGAAGTTGTAGGTTATTGCATCAGACTGACCTTAATACCAGACCCACGGCATAGTTCGCTTGCTGGTCATGAAATGAAACCTCCACATAGTAATTCTGGCAGCTGTCAGTTTGCTGTACGCTTTGATGCACCTGGGATATGTAGGTGACCCATGTGTATGTAGAGAGATGATGGTTTTAAAACAAAAAAGAAAAAAATGTGAGACTTGGTAAGTATATCAAAATGGATTTACGTCATTGTCAGGCAAAAGCAGGAAACAAAAAAACGTACATCTCAAAGTGTAAGAAACCCATGGGCTACAAATCTTATATAGGAGTATTTAAAGGTATTATGTCCATAATCTTTAGTCAGTTAATGAGATGCAATCAGAGAGCCAAAGCTGGAAGCCAAACTGAAACTGAAATTCTGTTTTGGCCTCTAGCCTTAATTTACTTTGCATGCCCTTTTTTATCAAGACCCGTGAGCTGGGCAAACTGGATCTACTGTGCCGGTACATTATAGTTTGTCTATTTGCCAGATCTCTTCTGCATATCATAGAATCACAGAATAGTTTGGGTGGGAAGGGACCTTTAAAGGGCATCTAGTCCAACCCCCTGCCACGGGACATCTTCACCTAGATCAGGTTGCTCCAAGCCCCGTCCAACACGGCCTGGAGTGTTTCCAGGGATGGGGCAGCCACCACCTCTCTGGGCAACCTGGGCCAGCGTCTCACCACCCTTAGCGTAAAACATTTCTTCCTTATATCTAGTCTAAACCTGCCCTCTTTTAGTTTTAAAACCATTACCCCTTGTCCTGCTGCAACAGGCTCTGCTGAAAAGTCTGTCCCCATCTTTCCTGTCCCCCACCTTTAATTACTGAAAGGCTGCAATAAGGTCTCCCTGGAGCCTTCTCTTCTCCAACAACTTTCTCTTTCTCTGAACAACCCCAAATCCCTCAGCCTGACCTCAGAGGAGATGTGTTCCATCCCTCTGATCATATCTATCATCTATTATATTTAAAGACTGAGAAAGGGAAGGCAGAGCTCATCACGCTTTGGGATTTGGTCTCATTAGTAGCAAGTCAGTGATTGCAACCCTTTCTGGAAGGTATAGAGTCATAATTTAGGTCAGAAGAAACCTCCAGAGATCATCTAGTACAACCACCTGCTCAAAACAAGTCTAATTAGATGGATTTGCTCAAGGGCATGTTGAGTCAAGTCTGGAACACCTTCAAGGACAGAGTTTCCACAGCCTCTCCTGGCACCTCTTCCAGTAGCTAACCAACTCTCAAGGTAAAATGTTTCGACTTGCATCTGTTGTCTCTCCTCTTGTCACCGTGCAGCTCTGAGAAAAGCCTCACTCCATCTTCTCTGTGTTTTCCTATCGGGTATTTGTAAACAGTAATGAGATTCCCTCTGAGCTTCCTCTTTTCCAGGCTGAACAGACCCAGTTCTCTCAGCCTCTCCTTGCCTGTCGTATTGCCCCGGCTGAGGTTCTCTGCTGGACTCAATCCAGTATGTCAATCCCTCTTTGAACTGGGAAACACCAAACTGGATACACCACTCCAGATGCTGTCTCACAAGTAACAAACAAAGGGGAAGGATTGCTTCCCTGGGTCTCTTCTAGCTAACCCTTACTGGTACAGCCCAACGTTCACCTTGCTGTCCACCAGGAGCCTGCCCGCCCCTTCTCCTTCTCTCTAGCAGAGCTGCTTCCCACACCGTCAGCCCCTGCCCCCAAGCATACCGGTTGCTCTCCTGATTTGGTGTCATCTGTAAACCTGACACCCCACTGTCGTGGCTGATGAAGACAGTAAACAGCCCTGGTCCCAGTTCGGATCCCTGAGAAACCCCAGTAGTTACTGGATGCAAGCTGAGCTTTGACCACTGATAACAACTCTTCAGAGCCTAGCAGTCCGGCTGATTTTCCGTTTACCTTATCTATTTATCCAGCCCATATCTCACTGATTTAGTGATAAAGGGACAATGGGAGGCTGTATCAAAGGCCTCGATAAAAATCAAGGCACATGGCATCCACTGCCCTCTTCTCGGCCACAGTGCCATTCACCTCCTCTTAGAAAGCAATGAGGTTAGGCAGGCGCCGTTTGCCCTTGGCAAACCATTCCCACTGCTCCGAATCACCTTCTTATCTCTTGTTTTAAGAAATAGCTGCCAAGATGATTTGCTCCATAACTTTCCCAGGGAGTAAGGTGAGGCTGACCAATGTGTAGGTGTCTGAGACCTCCTTCTTGACCGTTTTGAAGATGGACGGGACATCTGCCTCTTTCCAGTCATCAGAAACCTCCAATCAGTGCCGTGATGATAGGCAGAGGCCTCGCAGTGATACAACCAGCTCCAAAGACCTCAGTCCCATAGACCTGGGTATGCCCAAGGGGGTTAAGCCATCCATAACTCTTTCTTTCTCTACTGTGGGTACTCCTTCACTCCTACAGACTCTACTTGGAGGACCCAGGATGGCTGAGGACAAGTTTTACCGGTGAAAACTGAGGCAAAGGCAGCAGTGAGTATCTCAGTCTTATGACTTGCAATTAGTCTTCCTGCCCTACTGAGTAATGGGCCCACGCTCATCTTAGCCTTCCTTTTGTTGCTGAGGAACTTAGAGAAACCATTCTTGCTACCGTTTACCTCTCTTGGTAGTTTCAAATCCATATGAGTTTTGGCTTTTTCCTGCACGTGGGCATCATCTCTTTATTCCTTCCAAGTAGCCTGTCTCTGTTTTCACTGCCTGTGTACTCTCTTTTTGTGTTTAAGGACAAGTCAGGAGCTCCACGTTCCTCAAAGCTGGTCTCTTTCTGTTCTTGCTCAGCCTTCTGCAAATCTAAATGTGCTCTTTTCAAGTCTGGGTTTATAATTCTGTTGTTAATCTTGCTCACTCTTTTTAGGGTCTTAAACTTCACAGTCCTGTGATCATTGAAGCTAAGGCTGCCCTTGACCTTTACATCATCCAGCAGTTCTTTTTTCCGAGCAGCAGACGCAGCAGAATTTCTCCTCTAGTCAGTTCATCCATCACCGGCATCGCTCCATTTCCCTGCCGTGTGGAGACAAGGTTCTGGTCCTGGTGACTCCTGCCAGGTCTTGTTCTCCGCAGGGCACAGGTTCCCCTGGGGCTGCAGCTCTGCAGGTGGAGCAGGAGCTTTCTCCTGCTGCCGGCAGCCCCAGGCCCCCGGGACGGGCAGCGGGGCCAGGCGGGATGCGGTGCACACTGGCACCTTCTCCGTGCTCTCGGCCGACTTGCTGACCTTCTTCGGAACTGCTCTCTTTCTGCCTTCACCGTGTAGAGATCAGGAATCAAGTTGAACAAAACTTTCAGTTTCATTTTGTTAATTTATACAACGCCATTTTAACGCGTTCAGTATTATTCTCATCTCTGACACAACCTGACGCCTTCTTTGCTTTCTGGGGGCTGCAGGCCGAAGCGGCGTTCTCACGAGCTCTCCGCAGTTACATCTGAGTGGTTTCAGCTCCTCTGAAAGCTGTCCGTGTGTATAAATCTGCTGGTTCTTAAAATCCTTCCTAGGGGAGACTGACGTCAGCACTTGAGTTGTCTGCAGGTTTTGTTATCTCATTTTGTCTTCCTTTTCTCAGGTTACTCTAAATCCACGATGTTAAGCGCATGCTAAAATGACAGGTGTGTGAAGGTGCACGTTACGTGAACTACAGATGGACTTGAGCCTCGTGGTGTGTTGGCGATGGCGTGTACGGCTGCGCGGGTGGTGTGTTTGCGATTGCATTTATTGCTGTGCAGATTGTTTAGAAGTGGAAGCAAGCAGGAAGAGAAGTGGCAGACTGAAGGTAATCTGGCCAACAAAACATTAATTTCTTTGGACCTAAGTCAGTTTTCAAAAGGTTTTTTAAACATTTTGCTTTGCTGCTGAGTGTCCTGCTCCCAACGCATTTCTTCTATTGTGTATGAAAAATGCCTTTTTTTTTTTTTTAGTAAGAGAAACAAAGGTACGCAAAGCACTACAAACGTGCTTTTAAAATAGGGCAACTGAAAAACATAAAGAATAATGAAGTGACCGAATGAGATAATACACATCAAAAATGCAGAATGTGTGCTGTGCCCTCCCTCGGTCTGCTGCTCTGCCCTTCCCTCCCGTCACCCACCGCCACCACCCGCAGAACCGGGCAATGTCACAGCACGTCTGCGCTGCAGCCTGTGTGCCTTGCTCCGGCCCTTCCGTTATTTCTGTTCCTTTGCTTCACCCTACTCGGTTCTCTCTCGTGCAGACTGCCTTTTTTTGCTACTATTTCTGAAGTAATACCCGCGTGTTTTCCAGTGCTGCCGTGATGCTCCTGTGGCAGGCAGTGTGTCAGGCACAGCTTCAGAGATGCTTCTCGCCCGAAGGGCTGCACCTGCTGAAGAGGCGGGGGACAGCACGTGAACAAAAGGGTCATCCCGGTCCCTCGGCTGGCCGGCCAGGGCTGTGGGCAGGCACCAATGTGCTCAGCAGGATTTGGGCTGAGATAGACGGGTTTCTGGTATTCCAAAAGTATTAGCTCCAGCCGTTCCTAAATATACTTATGTAGGATGGGAGATAATAGTAATCCTACTGGTTTATGTTGTTAAGTTCACAAAAAGTCTAAGGGAGCGCGCTTTTTTTTTCTTTGCAGTATACCTATGGCAAAATAACGTTTGCTCCTCTTGAAATCAGTTGTTTAACTGTGCAAGTTTTCTGCTAGAAAGGTTGTTCTGGGCTGCAGAGATCTCAGTTGTCACGTAAGCAAAGCAGGGACTAACCAATCCTCACATCAATCATTTGAAATCATAAAGTTAAAAAGGGTTTTGAAGTTGTATTTAAGATGTTACCTTCCCTCCCTGAGACAAAAGAATACGGTCTTTAAAGCTTTTCAGTCAGTAGAAATTATAGGCTGTTAACGCTGTCTGAATACTTAAAAATATGTGTCAGCATCTGTATTAGTCGTCTACTGAAACGGTAAAAATATTCTCATCTGTGTGTGCCTGTACTTCTTGAAGAACACAAATTAAATATATGCAAAGAAAAATATATACAAAAATTACTATAACACTAATGCTAACTTTTGCATTTTGTCCTTTGTTTATATGAACTTTTCCACATTACCGTCATTTTCTCCTATTAAAAAGTCGAAATACTCGCTAGAGATGACTAGTGAAGCAGCAGCAGGATAGATATGCATCAGGTCCGAGCAGGAATATTTAAATACTGCGAGATTAAGAAAAACCTTTGTGTAGTCTCTATGTTCAATGAATTCATGTGCTCAGTGAAGAAGTGTGCAATTATAGGTCTGATAGAAATACTTGTTTCTATTTAATGAATAACGGTAAAAATGGTAAAAGCTTTAAGGAAAACGGGTAAAAGAATTTTAAAAGTTAAGAGAAATATTTAAAGGTTAGAGAAGAAACTAAATAATGTTATGGGACATGAGGGCCAAGTGGTTTAGAAAATACAGTTTAGAAAATACGGTGTGTCCTTCCCTAGTGAGAAAATCAGTTGTGAGCTGGTTGCGACTAGTCTAAACCTGGGCTGAAAAGTCAATAATCAGCACTGATCACGGGAGAGTACGTGGGTATGAAACGTATGAAACACTGATCTCCTTCCTCAGTGTTTGCAATAAAAACGGTGTGATGCGTCTGAAAGTAATTATGTACAAATGCATCATGGTTGGACACTCGCGAAAAGACGGGGATGAACTAAGCAGAAATGATGAGTGTGGGAGATGCGGTTCCGTTGCGTGCAGGCAGATGTCTGGTATGAAACCCACTGGAGATGTCGTGCGGTTAGTAATCAACGATCGTTTGGGAATGTGTATTAGTGCTCCTTTGGAAAAATTCTATAAAGCCTGTGAATGAATGAGTGAGAGTTTAGAGAGGGCTGGGGTCGACTCCGAGTACTCTGTGCAGATACTTAATTTCTGAGTTTTATAGACCATGGAAGTAATTTGTTGGGTTTTGGTTTAGGGTTTTTGTTCTGTTAGCCCAATCCCAGGTTCTTGTAGCAATTAACTTTTTGCCTTTTGTCTTTTCTGCAAACATACACATAGATGGCTTCTGAAAAACAGTATGTGCTAGATTTCAAATAAAGGAAGTTAGGGTAAAAGTTATGCTCGAGAAAGGGAAATGCACAATGTCTTATATTTTGGCTAAGTTCCGGTGAAGTCTTCTTGAATATTTCACCCACGTCAAAACTGATCAGCCATTAAAGCCATTTTTGAGTGACTTCTACCTTCCTTAGTTTTTAATTTATTTCCAGATCAGTAACTGCATCTTCTTCTCTCAGCAGTCAGGTTAAAATGAATAGCTACTCAAAATATAGCTCAAATTAAGCTGATATAACTCTGCTGACTTTGAAGTACCTTCTGTGCCTAGTACGTGAGTGGAAGTAAGGTCGGTTAGGTATAGAGGGCATTTATCGGTGTGCAGGCACACATAGTTTGTGAAACACAAACCAACATAGGTATATAATATTGGGAAAAAAACCCGCGTGTAGCATGACTGTATGAAAAAATATGTACTATTATTTCACCACGCTATTACAGGTGTTGTTTTGCAGGCTCTCTCCCCCGGTCTGTTGAAGTATGGCAACTCATTTGCAACCATTTCCTCAATCTCAAGGTGATTTCCAGATGTGGCATGATACTTCTACAGTAAAGTTTAAAAAGCCAAAACAAATTTAAAAAAAAACTCAAACCTTCAGTGGAAAGTGCAGCACGAGGTTTAACCAGTTCAGGTTAGAAATGGCTGCAAGAACACCAGCACCAAGAGAGCCATTTTTAAAAATATATGTTCTGTTTTCTCTATAGTTTTAATACTCTTTATTGGTATTCTGAGAAATATATTAAAAAGGATTGATATTTCTTTAAGAAAAATAACTAGGAAAAAATAGAGCGCTTTATGTGGAGAACAGTAGTGCTGAAAAGTATAATTTTTGTGTGACAAAATAATAGGGACCTGGCACTCTAAAGATTCCTCCGCAGCATAAATGCTAATCAGTATAGATTGCTATTTGAATATGGGGGCGGGGGGGGGGAACCCTATACCTTCAGTAACATGTCATAACTCTCATTTTTTCATGAGAGAAAAATAGGTCTTTCAAGTTGAAATGAGTGTCACATGTTGAACGCCAGGCAGAAATCCGATTGTGTTATATACAAGCCCAAATAGAGTACTGTAAAAAGTCAGAATTTGATGTAATCTTTCTAGAATAACTAGCTTTAAAAGCAATAATATTGTACATTAGTCTTTTATTACAGGCTTATTCATACTAGCGTTGTGGGTAAAGGACGGTGAGTCTGCCCGTGGGAGCAGACTGTAAGACTGCGTCGCGCCCAAATTGAACACCTTTCGCAAATTGTTCCTTTACCTGCCTTTATAATTAGGGTGGAAAAGAGTGGGGAGGACATATACAAAAGAGAAATTAGTATCCTTCTATACCCCTTAACAGTAAACGTTCCTCTTTTAGGCTTTCTTCTTCCACCAGACGGGACTTGTCTTACAGTCTTGTAGCAACGTTGGAAGAACCACACCATTGGCGCAGGATGGTGTTCTCAGACCTACGGTGTGGTTTCCACCTTCTGTTCATATTTGCTCACATGGGTCCTGCTGCTGTGCTGGGGATGGTTTCTTGGCTTCGGGATCCCAGGTTAACATTTAGTTCTGCCTTTTAGCCTGGGTGAGCCCAGCAGAGCAAAACAATTAATTACTTTTTGAGGTAGCGCTGTATCTCTGCTGAGTCAACGAGGTGATCTGCCTCCTCGTTACAGGGCTGTTATCAACAGCCGCGTGGTTCACCTCCGGTGGAAGGTGTGGAAAGCTCTGGAGAACAGCTGCTGTCTCAAAAGATAACGGAGAACTTTGTGGGCAGTTATGACGCTGTCTTGGAGAAGAGGACGCTTCAGGAATTCACTCCTGAACAGGGCTTAGTAAGTAAATTGTCTCTGTGGATCCCTCAGACCCCCCATCTGCCGTGTGTGTCTGATGAACAGCAGAGGACACGGTCGGGCTTTTGCAGTCTTCTGCACTTGCCCCAATTCAGATACTCTTCAGGTCTTCTGTAGGGACTTGAATGATTTGAGAGGAGAGGACAGGCCGTGGCACCGCAGGCTAACGGTGGTGTTCCCTTGAAGGCATAAATGGTTACTGCTCTTCATGTGCCCGGAGCTGCTGGGAGATTGAACGTGCTGTTGAACTTATGTAAATAGATAGTAACACAACTTTCTGCAAAGTTACCTGATTTCATCTGTGTGTTCTTCCTCTGTGTAACCAACTGATAGCAAATCATGTAAAATTGATGTGCGCTAACTTTGTGGCTGAGAATGTGGGCTGAAAGAATTCGTTTCCTCTAAAACAGTATCATAAAATACTCTCTATTTTGAACCATTTCAAAATCAAGACAGTCCAGAACACAAGTGATGAATTTTCTGCTGGCTGTGCTGAGATATAGAAAGTAATAAAACCAGAGGAGAGTCATGCCATCTGTAAACCTGAGAAGAGAAACTTTAAAAATAGTTCAGTATCTGAGCCATGAGTATATAAAAATTACATTACTGTGAGTCAAACACTTTTTAAAAATACAGACCTTTTCAAGCTGGCAGAATCCCTGGATAACTCTGTCTTCATGATGACAATTTTTTGTTGACTAATTGTATGTGATTCAGGACTTCTCTGCAGATGTGTCTGATCTAAATCGGCGGACACAGAGAGAACTGATTATACGGCTGCCAACAACATTTAATTCCAGAATCTGATCATCCTTGTAAAATATACCTGCCTAATTTCTTAGGATCATGAGTATCGCAAGTTGTAAGGGACCCACAAGGATCACCGAGTCCAACGCCCTGCTCCTTGCAGGACTGCCCAACACTAAACCATATGACTAAGACCATCGTCCAGAGGCTTCTTGAGCTCTGACAGGTTTGGTGCCGTGACTACTTCCCTGGGAGCCTGTTCCAGGGACCGACCACCCTCTCGGAGAAGAACCTTTTCCTGATGTCCAATCTGAACTTCCCCTGACACAGCTTCATTCCATTTCCATTTAAATTTCCCCAATTTTAACATCCAGCCATTGGTTTCTTAAAGAACTTTTGTTTCTCCACTGTTTTCCTTTTTTCTCTGTGATGCTTTATAAATACTATAACTGAAGTCATATTCCCGAGAGGTAGAGCAAATTTATTTAAATTTCCACACAAAACAGTGTTGTACTTACCTTTTTGCACACTCAACTTTTGTCATCTCCTCTTCAACCAGCGTTGGCTGCAGCGTTGCACTGTCTGCGAGCGCTCGTCCCGCCACTACGGCAGACAGCTCCGGTGTCGTATCCCTACTCCAGCTCACTAGGAGGCATTTTCCCCGGCTGCTGCCTTCGTCGCCCAGGTGCTTCCCCAATGCCCCATTCTGAAAAATGGGTGGGATTGTATTTCTCTAGGCAGAATTTAGAAGAAAATTGCTAAATATGGAGCTCACGTAGGAATTGCATTTCCCATCCCTGTTCATATTATCGTTTCTGTCCATCAATAATTTTATTCTCTGGGACCTGGATTTGTGACAGACACCGTAGTTCTGACAGCGCGCTGGCGGCTGGGTGAGAGTGATCATCGCGGTGCCTTCTGCCCTTCCGCTTGGGCGTCCTTGAAGGAAACGTGTGGTCTGGAGGTTGTTCCACTCGGGAGCGGCTGCAGAGTTCCTGAGGAACGGAGAGGGAGACGGCACTAAACCCAAACTGGTAAAATATTCACAGTCTCCACTCGTCTTGAAATCCACCTGCGCAGTCCATCGATGGTAAGAAACGTTCATCTCCCTAGACTTGTGGCTTTTAAAGTCTAGAACGAAAGTGTATGCACAACAGTGTCATTGGCGTATCAGCTACACGCATGTATACCAGCCTGGGGATTAAAAGCAAAAAATAAATTCTTTAAGTATAGCATGGCAATGGTTTTGTTATTAAAAAAAAAAATAAAATCAACTGTGTAGTAAGTACTGCTCTATTGTCCTTGGCAGAGTACGCTTCTTGAGAAACATTTATTTTTTTACAACTTGAGGTGACAGCTCAGGTAAATTTGAGTATGTTCTTAGCAAATGGTCAGCTTTTCTTAAAAGTATATTGATAATAACATAATCAATTATTCACAACACTAACTGTGTATAATACTTGGCTCATGTCAACCCTTACCATAAGAGTTTGGAAATTTGAGAGGAAAATATCCTATTCCACAGAACTGTTTTTGCATATTGCACCTGACTGCAGGCGTGTTACTGTCGAGATCCTGCTGGGACTGGGTTTGTGGCGTTCACTGGTGCTTGGAAAAATAACTCCAAAGTCTTTGGAGGTAATTTACAGGAAATCGATGCATTTCAAAGGTTCCCTGTCTTGCTGCCATACCATAATGCTGAAACTATTCCCAGCTAGCAATAATATTGCATCACCGGATCCGACGACATGCCATTGCAAGTTGAGCTAGGACTAGGATGCTCAAGATGGTATTTCTGGAAGCCAAATACAGCTCCCACGGTGGTCTTTTCTACTATGTGAATGCTTCTTACGGTAGGACTGAAGGAGTAGTGTGTGCATGGAGTCCACCTTGACAGGCCGTCTGTGGAGTTCGCTTATTTATTCTTGTCTCTACTGTTTCTTTTAGTTTATCGCGTCACTCTCAGAAAATCTGATTCGATTCAGATTAACTGGAACAATTTGGACCGAATCCAGCACGTTGCTGAGAAGGTGCCGTTGGGAGCCTGGCAGCACTTTTGTCCCCAGGGCGAGCAAAGCTTTGGCCATGCAGACGTACCTGGTTTGTTCATCGGTGTTAAGTGCACCAGGGCTTAGCTCCCTGCCCGGGCAGTTTCTGGCCGGGAGAGCTTGGTGCTCTCATTTGGCTTTATCCAGGGACTACACGTCGGTGGTACGGCGTCATGGTAAAGAGGCAGAGTTGAGTAATTATGGGATGTTATAAAGACCCGCAGAACAATGCAGCGATGTTAGAGAAGTCATAAGCAATCGCACAAATAAAGCTACATTAAGTCTAGGGTTTGCCTTGAGTCTGTCATTGTGATCGCCTCCTTGGCTTACATTTGCTTTTTAAAAATGTAAACTCCTAGGGCTGGAAAATACTTTTTGAGAAGGCTTTCTGTCTGTATTTGCATTGAAACTTTTCTATGCTTTTCTTTTTTAAAATGTAGAACGCACTCAATGAGTACAATCCTGAAGTCTGTTCTTAAGCTTTATTCAGGTAAACTCACATGAGTGTCAAAACGTCAGATAAAAAAGTGAATATGTGTTGCCTGAATAGTATGGGCTTCGGATCATAGCATTTTGCAGAGCACTAAAGAATCAGTCCACAGTCAGAAACACCAGTTCAAGCCAACTGCTAAGGGTAGCAGTAACCTTTGGTGTAAGAAAGCAGAGTTCTGGGCTGGATGTTGATGATTAGAAATTTAAAAAACAACAACAAAAAATGCACACGATCTTCCATGGAGAGAATATATTTTTAACTAACTGGAACTACTTCTTATTTTGCTTACCCTTTGGGACTCTCTGAAGCTCTGGTTTAAATCATGTGTAGCTTCATTGAGTTACATTTCCATTACGCCAGTTTAATATCAAAAAGATTCGATCTCTGGAGCAACCACTGTACAACGTGGTTGGTGCATATGTTTGCTTCCTTGATCCATGAATTTTACTTATTACATTAGCCTTTGCCTAGAGGATTTCAGATGCATGTTGATGTCAAATGCCTTTCCAAAAGTGACTGTCGAGAGAAATAAATACTTTCAGAGTGATTGACTCGGGGGAGAAAATGTACAGATAATAAGCAACTCAGCAACATACAATTTTATTTTCAGATAAATGGCCTGAAATTGGTGACTTGCCCTCCCTGGGAGATCAAAAGGGATCATAGGATTTAGTGAGTGCGAAATACAGAGTGCTTTTTTTGCTTCAAGTGATGGTGGAACTTCTGGGGTCTTGGGGCAGCGCTGTAAGCGGGCACAGTGGTCTTTACATTTATTCCTCAGCAGGAATATTTGATAACATATTTTCTCTGAGTTTAAACACTTTATTGGAAGATTCTTATCATAAATCTTGTCTCAGGGTTTCTGGAAGTTGAGATATTTGAAACACTGGTAAGGGCTGATGAGGTTAATGTAAGATGAGGGCCTAGGAGAGATCTGGGTTACCACAAGATTAGAGATTCCAGACAGCTTGTGATAAATTAAAATTTACAGAGCAGATTTCTCTTTCATTTCACCTCAGCGAAGCAGTAGAGTAAAGCAGTGTTCCAAAGGAATTGTTCCTTGGGAACTCCTGCGTGAGCAACCCATGCCTATCCAAAATACCCTTTAAAATGTACCAGTTGTCAACCACTTTGAAAGTCCTTCTTCATTTGCATTATTGAATTTAATTTATAAGGAGTATAAAGAACTAAAATGATGGTCGTATCTCTGGCATTGGAGAGTTAGCCATGGAGCCGCAGGGTGTGGTGGCTCCTCTCAGCGTAGTGAAGAGTGACTGTGTTTCTGTTGGTCACAAACCTTAACGTGAGTCAAGCGTTAGTAGCTCCTCAGCGGTCTCGTTTCCTCTTTCGGTCTTCTAACGTGTGTCTCGAAGGAGAATTAGTTCTGCCGTTTTTCTTTTCATGAGAGCCTGGGATGTCTCCATTAAGGACTTTCATTCTATTAATAAGCAACCTGGTATTTTCCATGTTCTTAGGACACCAGCAAACTATTTCTGCAGCGGAGCAGCCTCGGCTGGTGATGATGGTAGCCCTTAAGAGGGATCATCACGTGCATTTGACTGTTGAATACTTCATGGTATGTGTAATAGATTTGCTTGCCGATTGTTCTCATGTAAATTAGCTTGAGATAAAAATTGCAGTTACCACTAAACCACAAGGGCCAGATTCTATCTTTTTCACTAAGTCGTCTTGCATAGTTCTTTTAATGATGAATAATTGAGATCAGTAGCAGTACAGGCTTTGGGGAATTTGGTCTTTAACAAAGTATGGAAACAAATGCATTTCATAAATATTTTATGGAAAAATCTGAATGCCACCATCATCCTCAACATAGCATCTGGCGGGGGGGAACCAAACCCTGATTCAGGTATCTCTTTTTTGCTTTTTTTTTTTCAAAGTGCCTTCTATATTTTTCCCATGAAATTGTAAAATTTGATCAAATTTTGAAGTTTTTAGCTCATCTAAGGCACACAACGTTGCTTTATATTTCAAGATGTTGCCTTCTAGTCCTCAGGCTCTTCACCGTAAGCATTTGCATTTGAAAACTAATGGTAAATGAAAGTGAAACAAACTCCAGCATAATCAGGTATGTTGATTGCTCCTCTTCACGTTGATTTTAATGATTGTTACAAGCCAGGTAGACTGAAATTCCTCTTAAAGTGCTTGAGGTGCTTGGGTTTCATTCTTATTCCAGTTCTTTTTTACGGCTTTGGCAGAAGATGAAGATGTAAAAAACCTTAAGTATTCTTTTTCTTTTTAAGGGGAAAAAAGGGAAAAAAAAAAACAAAAAGGAAAAAAGTACCGTTGATTAAGATACAAGCAAAATTGTTTACATCAGAAATAATCAAGAAAAGATGAGGTAAGCTTCAGAAGATGACACCTGTAGGCAGAAAGCATTCAACAAAACTTGAATAAAGTGGCACAAGTTGGTGCACTTTGGTAGAAAGTGATGAAGATCATAGAATCATAGACTACTTTAGGTTGGAAGGGACCTTTCAGATCATCGAGTCCAACCATCAGCCCAACGCTGCCCAAACCCCCACTACCCCGTGTCCCTCAGCACCACGTCTGCCCGGCTTTTCCATCCCTCCAGGGATGGCGACTCCACCGCTGCCCTGGGCAGGCGGGAGATCTCTTTGTGCCGCAGGGAGTAAGCCCGTCGCAGTACCTTACAGAACGTAGTTACAGCTGCCGTGTGCTCCAGTATTATGAAGCGGTACCTACTCAAAGTACCTTTCTCTGTGTCCTCTTCATGTACTGTATTCTGTCCTCCTCCATCCATGCGTCCCATGGCAGTATTCAGCCTAATGTTCATTAATCTCCTGAAAAAAAAAATTAAGGCAGGAGAAATACAAGAAGAAAGGATGGTTTGAGCAATGGAAGGTCACTAGAGTCTCCGCTTCCTTGGTGCATTTGAGACTAACAAGCTCGTCCCCCATGATTCCCGCTTGCTTCCTTGTTTTTGACGGTTCTTCACAAATGGAGGGATGTTCTGTGCCGCTGTTTCTTCTCTGCTGCAAATCCTCAGGGGTGCGAGCGTGGTCCTTGCCCAGTCCCAGAATATAGATGCCTTCCCCGTCCTTGTGCGCATAGGGATTCGTATGTGATAACCTTCACCGTCTTGAACGATGTAGCAGTTTGTTGTAACTCAAAATGATTTACAGTTTTGTTTGATTTATTGGCTGTAATGTGTCTGCGAGCAGTTTTTCATGAGTATCCATTAGATAAACATCGGCAAACGGATCCTGTTCTGTATCTTTTTTTCTGATTGGCTCACAATAATATTTTAGGAATAGAAATGGCATTACATATACAAACATCAATTTGAAATTCTCTTTTTATTATCACCATTTGATAAAGATGGTGAATTTGCTTTGCAGAGTTTGTGCTGGAGCTCAGCCGGTCTTTTAACCTGGGGGAACGTATGGCTCGTCCCACGAGAGCCTCGCTGACGCTAGGCCACAGCTCAAGGCTCAGGGAAAAGTTGGAGAAACCCCAGAGGAGAATATTCCTGGAAGGATGTTTTATCTTCTACAATTTTCAGTCGCTTTCCCTGGGGTGAATGACCTTTGCAAGGACAGCTTTTCCCCTCCATTTTCTTTTAGCAGACCATTACATTAATTCAGTTTTCAAAAAAGCTGCTGATGATATTCTATTAAAAATAATAATAAAAAGCCTTATAACCTGAAACAAGAATACTTTCCTTTGACGAATGAGAGGTTTTTACTTAAGCGGATGCCATATATATTGAGCTGGAAACAGTCCAGACAGGAGATTGACTGCTCGAAATAACTGTAGTCCAGTAGGATATGTTTAATTAAGTTTTTCCCGGGAATTTTGGACTGGGTAGAAGCGTTTGAGCTTTATCTCCCTCCTGTTTTGCCGTTTTCAAGGCAGCAGTCAGGCTTTTCTGTGCTGAAACTGCTCGTGCTGGAAGACGGTGCTGGTGCTGCGCCCACGCAGCAGAGGACCCCGAGAGCCCTGAGCGATGCCTCAGACCCACCCTCGTCCGTCGCTCCTACACCAACGGATGTATGACTTCTGAAAACAGCGTGCTCCTTCTCATTCCCCTGAAAACCACTGTAATATCGCTGTTCTCGCAGAATACTGCTATGCTTTAAGAATTCTCGTCAGCCAGAAGACTATCACGGTTAGACCGTGTGTTTCTTGATGTGTTTAAGGTGCAATGGACTGTTACCCAAACTGACATAAAAACAAAAAACAGGTTTGGGGTTTTCCCCCCGTAATAAATAATTAGTATAACCTCAGTAGATTAAATTGCTGTTGTTCCACTGACTTGGATGGTGTTCTACTAGTTCAGCACAGCTGGGAAACTTCCTCAAGATGTCAGGAATAGCAGAGGATCCCCTTCATTGCATCTCAGAAGCTGCAGTTGATCATGATGTTTTGCAAACCGCTTAGTAAACCCAATAAATATGTTACTCTTAATACAAATGCTAAAGTATTACTTAAGCTGCCTTCATGAAGACTTGCAGTAATTCCTGCAACAGAGACTTGAAGCAAAGAGCCTACAAAAAAGCAGCTGTCTGCAAATTCCGCACCACGAGAGCGGACGCGAATGTACGGGGCAGAGCAGCGTGGGCTGATCCACACAGTGCTGGGTGAAGCAGAACCACTTTCTTTAAAAGCGCAGTCACCAAGGGCATATTTTCGTTTGAGGAAGACTGTAAGCCGCACGCACACGAAATGGAATGTCTAATAGCTTTTCTGGGGAGGTTTTTTTCTTCTTTCCTATCTATAAGGGGAAGTGTTGGTCCTGCTGTAATTTAGTTTCTTGGCATCGGTACGGACACCTTTTAGTCTAAAATATGATTGTTTTAATGGACGCATCAGTGAGACTCGATAAAGTGAAATCAAGGAAAGGGGAGTTGTAAAAATCCCTCCACGTGTCAGTGGTTATTAAACACCTTCTCGACGTGGGGATGTTCGGAGTTCCCATACGCACCCCTGTCACTCGGTCTATATACGCCCTGCAGGATTTTGGTTTTTTCCTGATCTTGAACATCTTCATCAGTGCTCGTAATGCCGATTCATCCTTTTAGGGTTGAGGCAAAGCTTCGTGTGGGGATATGAGAATTAAGTTTTGCCTCTTTGTTTATTGTAAGTTGTTTGTTTTTTTCATTTTTCTCAAGCTGTAAAGCGCCTCAGTACACAGAGTACCGAGTCCTAAGACTGTTTAGATGTCTAAGCAAAATTGCAGGTGCCTACAGCGTTCCAGAATCACGTAGTTCAGTAGGAATTTGGCAGCTAATTTAGCAAGGCATCTCCTGAAGAACTGTTTGAAAAAGTCGGGGAAAATTGAAAACCAGTGAAATGATAGGAAGTTTGTGGACTTAATTCTTGGGTGAAACTGATGTTCATCTGTTGACAGGCAATACAACGTGTTTCAAAATCATCCTCTCTCCTTCCTCTCCCCACCCCAGCATAAAATCATGAGCTCTCCCAAGTTCATTATCAGTAGGTATACTGATAGAGTCTGACTCCAGAAAGGTCAAGCATGGTCTTTGAAAGACGTGCTTTTAAAGCATGCATCTTTTCTGCTGGACGTGGTGTTCCGTCGCACCGCTGACTGACACCCCGGGGACTTACTCCTCACTGAAGTGTCGCGTTCAGGAACCGAAGGTCGTTTCCCCCGGCGGTGAAACACCGCAGGCAGCCTCATGCTGGTTCCTGCTCTGGAAGGCAGCGTCGTTGTGCCCGCGTATTCCCATCGACGAACAGAACCATTCCTGGCTCACAGCAGGGTCACTTAGGGTGGATGGTCCTGTTGATGAAGAGCCAGACTAAGACCCAGAAGGTCTGTGTTCACTTACTGGCACTGTCCCGGGTAACAATTTCTTCCACATTTCATTTTTGTGTTTGTAAAATTATACTTCATCCTTCTCGTCTCTTTCGAGTCAAGTTGGAGACGACCGTTGTTTGGCCTCAAAGTTTTTGCCAGCAGTCTTCCTTTGACTGGGATTTAGGCTTGGGGTCATTTTGATTTTTAGCATCACCTGATTTTATTTATTCCGTTATTTCACCGCTGCAATTATTTTTCCTGTTACAATGGAAGTGTGATAAACTATGTTTTTGTTTGGAAAATGTTTTTCTTTCACATGTTGCTTCAGATGATGTATGTGAGCTCTCACCGGTATCATTACTACAGTGCGCAGACATTGATAAGCACGTTGGCTGCTCTGAAGCCTGTCGTGCTGGTTACCGAAACGGCAAACCATTGCCTGCTCCAGAATATTTCTTTGCAAATGGTCTAATGGCTGCGCTATTCTATGTTCGAAGGAAGCAGCCATCTTCTGTACTGTTTCTTCATAAGGAAGTGAAAATCAATGCGGAACGTGTAATTAATTTATGAACTATGTCTGCAGCACAGGACGTTTGCCTCGCATTAAATTTTACCTTAATGCTGCCTGAGCATTTAAGATAGAGATCACTCACGCTGTGATTGCACCGCGTTTTCCAGAGCAGTGGGCTCTATTTCGTCAGGCACGATATTCCTTGCCCTTTTTCAGAAGATACACGTGTTCAGGATAAAGACATTGGAAGGATATTTATTAGGGCTGCAAAGAGCAGAGGCTGTGAATTACAGCCAAGGGAGCCGGTTTATCTACAGAAATGCCCCTGCAGTTTTCAGGGGTCGCCTGAAGCCAGCGCGCGTCCCTTGCAGCGGGTGGCGGTGCTTCGCAGAGTGTTTATCTTGTGTGTTCGACGGCTTCTTGCAAGGTCAGAGATAGCCCTGGTGATACCGAGAACATCTGCCCTGCGACCCTTTGCCAGCTGCTGGGAGAGAGCAGTGTGGTCGCCTGCATGGGAAAAAAATACCGTAGAATTCTGAGACTTTCAGTAAAGGGGAAAAGGATATCTTTATGCAGATTTTGCTGTTGATAATGTTTTTTATTTTTCCTTATTCCCTTTGGTTTGTGGTAGAAACCGCACACAAATACTTCCAGATGGATAGATTGGATCTAGATAGATTGGACCGATGGGCCAATGCTAACGGTAGGAGCTTCAACAAGGCCAAGTGCCGGGTCCTGCCCTTGGGCCACAACAACCCCATGGGTGCTACAGGCCTGGGGAAGTGTGGCTGGAGCGCTGCCGCGCAGAAAAGGACCTGGGGGTGCTCATTGACACGCGGCTGAACGTGAGCCAGCACTGTGCCCAGGTGGCCAAGAAAGCCAATGCCATCCTGGCTGGTATTAGAAATAGGTGACCAGCAGAAGGAGGGAGGTGACTGTCCCCCTGTGCTCAGCACTGGTGAGGCCANGACACTGGAATAGGCTGCCCAGGGAGGTGGTGGAGTCACCATCCCTGAACGTGTTTAAGAGTCGTTTAGATGTGGTGTTGGGGGATAGGGTGTAGGGGAGAACTTTGTAGAGTGGGGTCGATGGTTGGACCCGATGATCCCAAGGGTCTTTTCCAACCTAAATGATTCTATGATTCTACTTTGAAAATTACTGAGTTCCCCTGTCTATCTCCCACAGTGCATGCGTTTGGCTTTACAACAGTGGCCCTTTCCTTTGTCAATCACAGTGTGGTTTTAACAAAGAAAATATTTAGATTGTTTTGATATTTGTTCAGGAGGGCATTTTATTGACCTTTGGAAAGCATGTAAATTATTAAAGCCACCCCTGAAACTCTGCAATTGAATGGGACTTCTAATCCTTGTTTGAAAATATAAATTATTCATTGTAGGATTTAATTTAAAAGTTGGCTGTGTGGTTCCTATGGTTGTTTACATTGCGTTCCGGTGAAATTGAAAGCACAAATGAATTCCGCTAGGTTTTGTTAGAGACCTTCTGACTCGGTATATCTGAAGGTTGTCTTTCTGTTTCTTTAAATATATAATCCCTTTGGTTTTGCTTCCTGTATCAAAATAAAATATAGATAAAAAGAGAAAGCTGCTGAGTGTCTTCAGCCATGGCATCGCACCGAACGCTGCCATCCATCCATGCTGGCCACAGTCGGCTCTTGGATGAGAAACATCCAAGGAAAATTGGTGTCTCAAGTGGCAATACCATTATTTCAGCATATTATGCTTCCTTGTGAGTAAGAAATTAACTGATGTGCTTAGACCCTGATAATTTAGAGACGTGGAATAGTCTATGGCATTCCTTGAAAGAGGAATAACAGCGTTTGTGGGCTAGGTGAGGTGTGTTGGGATAATTTTATCCAGTGTGAATGCCCTCCTCCCCAGTCTCTATTTTATTCTAATGACTTAGGAACATTATTGTCATGTTTCAGTAGATTTAGCATTAAACCAAGTGAGCCGTGTATCTGCTCTCCTGGGCTAGTGCTGAGTGCTCTTGCCTGTGAGGGGTCGGTACCGAACGCCCTCCCCAGAGGCAGCGGTGAACAGGGGCCGTGTCACGCGTGAAGCAGTTCCCTAGTGACAGTCGGGGCAAAGGAGAGAGGGGTTGGGACCTGTTTGATCAAGCTCTCTGCTTCTTTGTGTCCTCTAAATAGAAGCATCAGGGAAAAATGCGCAGAAAAGTCAAGGGCAGAGTCAAAATGAACAGTATGGTGTCCAAACCCGAGAACATAGCGTTATGTTAACCTCATAGCGAGTGAGTGCAAAGAGCGAATAAATTAAGGAGGATATGCTATGTGAAATCTTATGTGAAATTGTTTCTCTGATTCCATTTAAAACTTTTATACATTTTTTATGTTATTTTTATTGCTATAGGAATATTTTAGGGATCAGGGTTGTATTATGCCACTTCAAAGTTATTATTTTTTAAATGGTATTTATCCCCCTTATTCCTGTCAAAATCCTACACCTCAGAAGCGCCAGGTCTGGCGGACGGGACGGGCTGTGTGCCCCGAGAGCGCGGGGTGTGAAGCACAGAGACAGCCCGTACAGGCGACAGCTGAGCCTGGCGCAGGCATGGGCTGCGTCAGTCCGCCGCAGAGGGATGAGACACGGTGGATTTGTGGGAACCTAGAGAAAACCGGTGAAAGCAGACGCTGTTGTGTATTTAACTTTGTGTAGCCGAGATCAGACCGCGGCACGCTGCGGGCTCAGTCTTTCCTCTGAGGTCCCTCCCGTTGTGCGCTGCTTCCAGCTCGTTCCTCCTGGGTCCCGACACGAGTTCCGGCGCGCACCGCGGTGGCACGGTGCGGGTTTTGTGTAAGTGCTTGGTTACAACTTGCTGCTTCCTCTTGATCGCCCCAACTCCAACACATTCGTGTTTCTCAGATCCGTGGTGCTGCAGCGGGCTGTCGCCCCGCCGAGCAGACCCTCGTCCCGCGGAGCCCCGCGGCTGGTCTCGGGCGACCCTGCGCAGCCAGGTTTTGTACATCTCTGTCATTTATTTATGCACCTCTGTCATCTCGCGGCAGCAAGATTGCCTTTCCTCCTTTTTTAAAAAGCGGCGCTTCAGAAGGGAGTTCATTCAGAATGTCAGCGGAAACAATCAAAAATCGGCGATGGAGGCATTAGCGCAGGGGACGCTGTGATTATCACGCGTGCCAACGAGTCTGAGAAGGAGCTGAGCTCGGGGAGTTCTTTGTTTTGTGATGCTTTAGCCAAACGGGGCATAAGCAAAGGCTTCTTGGAAACTTCCAGGAACTTAGTGCATCTCTGGTCTCCTTTAAGAGACACAATTTTATTAATAAATATGATATTCGGCTTTATTTTCCTGAAAGATACTTCCACTGTGTGCAGCGTTTCCCTCCGCAGTCTCACTAATGATATTTACCTTTTGCGGCGTTCAGGAACTGGCAGAAAATGTTATTTTCTTCCCTACAGGATTTTGATCAATTTCAGTGAAATGTGCTTAAGTAGCTTTGCATGGGGAGAAAAGAAGGAAAAAAGATTTCTGGCCTCAAAAAATAGATACCAAAAGGAGTTGATGGAAAATGGTGAAATTCAGCTTCAGTGTGGGAAGGGGAGGTGAACACACTGCAGGGTTTGTTTGTTTTTCTTGAACCTCTGGGAGGCGAGTTCTTGGTTCTGTCAAATATCACAAATGGCTTCTGCATATGTGGGAAAATGGCTCTTTTTCTCTATTTGTTGTTTAATACCTTTTCCTGACAGCCTTTACAATAGTACCAATATTCCATAATCTCCAGGAGTTTGTCTTCATTGACTGAAGAATACTTAACTACAGTGTTTTACCGTATGTTTTTACCGTCAAATTTGTAGTCTTTTATATTTGGTTTGGTGATTTTTTTTTTTTCCTGTGCACTACTGATTCCAGTGTATGGCACACACGTTTTCCAATGGTTTTGTGCCCTGTCTGAAGGAACCCCAGTGATTCCTTCAGTATGTTCTTCTTTCCGCTCCTTAAAAGCGGATGGTATCGTCCCTTGTAGCTGCAGGCGCCTACCCAGGGCCTGCCGAACACGCGGCTTTGCTCTTGTGAGGTACTGCCATTTGAATTCTTACTTCCCTCCTCTCAAAAACATTTACGTAGAACAGAATAAGGAATGCTTTCCTTTCCTATATTTATAAACCAAAATAGCAAAAGGGAAAGCAACATCAAAAAGCTGCATAATTTGCCTGTCGTCCTGACGTAGCCACGTCTATGGCCTGGGCATTATGTAGCATTTCCGATCTGAGCATAAAACGCTCTCCAAGGCTTGATATTAACACCTGTGGAATCAGAAGAAGAGTTCCACATTGAACATGTGCTGTGAATGCTTTAAATTCTGAAAACAGGGGAAAGCTATGTGGATTTTCTGCCTTTCAGACTGTACTTTCTGGAACAGTTTCTATTCAAAGAATATCATACATACTCTCCAAGGACTTGGCTTACGGCTGAGCTTTCAGGAGGCAAACGTCAGAAAATAAGAACACGAGATCAACAGTTCCACGGCAGACAGATCATTATCTGTCCCGCATCCTTCGGCTAATGGCAGGTGCCTGGGGAAACGTGCAGGATCAGAACAAGCACGTAACGGTGCTGCCCTACATTACTCTCCCGACACCCAGTGATTTGTAGCTCTACTATTATTGAACCAAAGGTAGTTTATTTCTGCTTAAGAGCCTGTGCTTCATCTTGTCTGTCCGGTTGTTTTCTTTCAACCACTGCAAGCTTCTAGCCTCAGTAATACCCTTTGGTGGAGGCTGAAGTATAAGCCGTGAGCGTGGGGTCAGCCTAAGCTTAGGCTCAGGCCTATGTGGGATCATAGGAAAAACTGTAGATTTCTTGAAAGTCCTGACTTCTTGCACAGGACCATATCCATCTGTCAGTGACACTCATCAGTTATACGTAAGTTTTTTCTGATTTGCTGTAAAGCTACATGTTGATTATACTCTTCCTTGCAATAGCATCTTAGGTCTTGCGTGCTTAACTGGCGTGAATCCTTTTGACACAACTACACAATCACGTTTGGTAACAGCTTTTAGAGGGGAAAGACCAGTATTTTATCTGAGCTGAAGTATTAGCATATGGGCTTTGACACAGGTCTTCACCAAGAAGGCTTTTGAGGTGTTCAGTGAACTCTCAAGAGAGAAAAGGGAGGGGGATTACTGGGGAAGAGGTTGGGTTTTAAATCATTTTTTTATTTTTTATTAAGTAAAGGTGGACAAATCGGTATAGTCCCAATCTGCTGCAGAAGAAAAGCAAATGATGAATATGTCATAGCTGCTGCAGGACTGGCTGTTTTTATTTAACCACGCGGTTGCAGTGCTTTTGACTGAGTGGTGATGTCTCCTTCGCCCCACGCTTCTGACAAGGCGCAGTTTGAAATGCTCATTTCATGGTCAGAATCGTGCTCCGCTCTGTGCTTGCAGAACAAGTGCGGACCAGAAAGACCTGGCACAAGTCTTTACTCTTCCCTTTGATCCCAAAACAGATGGTACTTGTAAGACTAAAAGACTTACGGTGCATGGCGAATTCCCGTCCTCCTTCGGTTAATGTACACCTCATACACACTGCTGGTTTCCCTGATGATACACTGGTTTGTATCCCTGGGGTTCCTTCAGTGATGATCTGTTTACGGGGAGTCTTTTCCCTGAACCTTTCTGTCTGTGGGAAAGGAGCATCCACCAATGCAGAGGCAGTAGTTCTTCCCGTTGGGAAATAGGATCGCTCCAGTATAAAAGGGAAGCACAAGATAATCCGGTCCTGAAAGCTGGGGTAAAAGCTCAATTCCAGGTTACACTGGGGAGATAGAGAGTGATTACAGTCAAGTTATGACCACATTTTTATGAGGAACAGCTAAAAATCCCCTAACAAATGAAGGAGGAGAATGCTTTGATTCACAATGCAAACAAGAAGCTACAGTCATGACTCAAGAACAAAGCAAGGAGGCGGCACACTGATCCCCAAAAGACATAACCAAACATTAATGGCAGGCTTCTGGAATGCTTCTGAAAGTGATGAATATTTTTGTAGTGGGTAGCTATTGTGAACTAGAACCAGCAGATAAAGTGTTACTTCCCTGTGCTGTCTCAGATTCTGAGGCTTTCCTGAATTCACGGTTCAAAAGGGTGGAAGGAAAATTTCAAAAGCCACCCATGTTCCATTTTGGGTAGTGAGCACCTGGGAACAGGAGCCCAATGGAATGTCCTTCTAGTCCTTGGAGAATTGGTGCCGTTCTGCCCTGGGCGTGAGGCAGGGACCCGGCACCCCGTTACACACAGCACAGCGCACGGGGCCCGGCAAGGGGCACAGTCACAGAATCACAGACTTGCCCAGCCTGGAGGGACCTTTCAGATCATCGAGTCCAACCACCAGCCCAACACTGACAAACCCCCACTACCCCGTGTCCCTCAGCCCCACGTCTGCCCGGCTTTTCCATCCCTCCAGGGATGGCGACTCCCCCACTGCCCTGGGCAGCCTCTTCCAGTGCTTGATAACCCTTTCCGGGAAGGAATTGTTCCCAACATCCATCCTAACCCTCCCCTGGCGCAACTTGAGGCCGTTTCCTCTTGTCCTAGTATACGGTCACAGTGGTGCATCTGTAAACCGATGTTTATGATGCATTTCAAGGGCACAGTCATGGAAGAGTAATGTGGGCTCCTCTTGGCCGTGCTCTTTCAGGAGCATGGGTCGCTTCATGACTTCAGTTGATGTAACTGTAATCATTGGCCTCAAACACTTTTGAAGGTGTCTGAGACATTCCCAGGTGATAAAAACCTCTCAATATGGACTGTCTGACTGTCTTTCCACTGGTTTAACGTCAGAGCTCCTGCTGCGGAGCTCTGGCTTCTCTAAATCTCATGTTGAACTAGAGAAGGTGGCATGGGTATGGCCATTTCAAAATCCACGGCAACGTGTCAGATTGTGCTCAGTAAACTCAGGGTTCGGTAGTCATGATTCTTGATGCAAGAAGGAAGTCTAAGCCAATGTCAGGCTTCACAGAAAGAAAGATCGCTGAAACAATAATAACTTCTGAAGGACTTGCATTAACCTACACTTCTGCACACCTTGTTCTGCTTTGCTAGGATGTAAGAACTGCAGACTAAATCTGTAACAAATCACACATAGAATGCCTAACTTAGTAAGTGGGAATTCTAAATGCTATTCATTTTTTCATGTCAGCTTTGGAATTGTCTTCAACTCTGTGCTGACTTGCAGTAGCATCACTTTATAAATTCTGTCTGTGAAGAGTTTCTATTTCAATAGTACGTGTGGAAAACTGAATAAAGTTGTCACAATTTTTTTCCTCAGATTTCGGATCTGCAGGGTTTTCTTTCTCACTTACCAAATTCAGGAAGGATCTGAGGCTAATGCTGCCTCACAGTTGTACCTGTCATCATTGCTGGTGATGAAAGGTTCTGCAGTCGGAATTTTGATGATTCTGTGATACGATAGGTAGAACGGAGTCTCTGCATCGCCAGCTGTAGTTACAGCTAGTTCATCGTCAGGAAGGAAAGCGGGTACCTCTCCACATCTCATGGAATATAGGTGTTGCATATAAAGTGGTTGTAGAATGGCATCTTATTTGAAAAGTGCCGGAAACAATCCAAACCTATTTGATTAAATGTTTAACCAAAAAGGTATAATTTTTGGTAGAGTAGAAATGCTCAGCGGGCATAGAATTTCAAGAGTTTTCTAGAAGAATGCTTCTGAAATCCACTGTTGACTCCCTGGTCGCCTCAATAGAAAAAACAAAACAGTAAGAGTGTGGTAAGCGTGGATCTGGAGGTTTTGATATAGGCTGCATGCTTTGACACGCTTCCATTTTTCAACAGTTAGAAGTTCGTTTTTTGTCTTGGAGTCAAATGGAAGCAGAGTACAAGAACTGCCTGCATGCAAAATATTTGCTTTAATACTTCAAAAGCTCAAAACTCGATGACCCCAATTGTGTGGGGGGGTGTGTTTATTTTTTTTTAAGGCCAGAATTCTGGTTCTGTGATGGACTCTTTATAGCTATTTTAAAATTATGTTTTAGCAGATTTGATTGCATTTTGAAATAATTTAGTTTCTTTTGCTTTTATATCTATGTAAATGAAATGATGATATTATATTCTTTAACACTTCTCTTGCTTTCAGGTTTGATTTTTTTTTCTCTTTTCCTTTTTCCCATTTATTAGGTAGCATGAAGTAGACAATAAATGCCAGGCGAGCAAAGGTTACCAAGTAGGAATTGCTAAGGTATGTTAAGCCATGACCATTTGCAGGCATAGGATCATCTGCAGATTTTTGAACCTAACTTGATTTTGGGGTTAGGGGTGGTTTTTTTTGGTAATGTAAATTGTTGTATGTTTTACCCTTATGTGGTATATTCTTCTCTACCAAAGAAAGTAGAAGCACTCGGATCTAGTGCCCGTTCCTTATGTATAGCCTAGTGGTTAATGATGTATATCAAAGAACTGTAGGATATTATGTGGCTTGCTCTTAGAAGAATGGAATGTTGCATGGCTGAGATTTATGTTTTGGGAAAACCAATTCAAAAATATCAACTTCAACATATACGTGGTTGGTAGAAGCCGCGCAAACCTCTGATCTGGTGCATGCCGTGCACGGTACATAACAGAAAGGAAAATCTATATTATTATTCTAATGTTTAGGAAACATAAGAAGATGCAGATACAAGAAAAATCTTACGTTATCAGAAAATCCTCCCTTAAATCAGCGACAAGATTGGTTGAGCCAAAAAGATTGATTTAGACTTTGCCAAAATCGTGGAAAAGCAGATTGTCCCACTTTGCACACTGAATGAATTTGATTGATTTCAGTTAAAAATTGTTCCACGGCTTGAGTAAGAATGAATAGAATTTGCACTTAATGAGGTGAGTATCGATTTCCCAGGAAAAAAAGCGTTTGTAGAAGGAATGTATAGAGGTAAGCCGATACCACTAGCAATAAAGAAATAAAAGGTTGCGCGTCTGGGGAGGGTGATGGGACTAACCGCTGTTAGAAGTTTCCTGGTGGAATACACTCTTTCCTAATTAGAATACTTTCCTGCATCACTATCTAGAAAATTTGAGTAGTATTGTCTATATGATATTACTTTGTCATTACAGTGTTAGTGTTTACGGGAGATATAAGTTGTATTTGTAAGCACCGTGCACTTTTATTGCATATCTTATTCTTGGGTGCAATCACATATTCCGTCTTTTTGTACTGTTTATTAGATTCATTAAAAAGATAAAAGATATATTTTTCAAATCTTTATATATCCATAAAATACGTATTTTTCTGTTCTATTGATACATAGCATCTGATACGTTAACAGTATTGATAACTTAAAAGTACATTCTGACAATTTTTGATAAATTAGGAATTTTTTACTGAAAAATGTAAAAATACTGAAATGAATTTTTCCTCTAAGATCTTGAATGTTTTCCTCTTTTGAAAATCAAGGTTGGTTTTGGTTTGTTTTTTTTTTCCCAGGATAAAATGACTTTGTGTTTATTCGGTATTGAAATGATTTGAAATTTAAGCTTTCTGAACCCCTCACAATGTTACTTTTATATGGAATAGTGATTCATTAGTATTTTTAGTTTGTTTTGTTTTCCTAATCACAGTGGCGAAAACGCCTAAACTACCGGTCTTCTTTTTTTTCTGTTGAATGGGAAATCAGCGTCATTATTCTCAAAAGATCTGGTTGAAGTCCTGCACAATTTTTAACCCTTGCTACCCCTTTGATGCTGCAACTCTCTAAAGCTAGTCGGCTGACCAGCTATAGCAAAATTAGATTTCATAGAGATACTATTCATCTCCTAAACTTTCTCTACTGAATTATAAAAGTTCAGTCGGCACTTGTCAATACAGCATCTGGTCTTGAAATCATTTTTGGATGATTCAGTAGCTTCAGTACAACAGTGTGTTCAAGAGTGGCCATTTAGCAATAAGTTTCTATAATGAAGACGATGTCTTTAGCCTCATTTATGTGTAGCTATTTTAAAAATTGATCTTTGCAAAGACCCCTATTTTTGCCGTGAATGGTGCTATATATTTTCCTATATGTTAAAGGCTCTCTGTCCTTGCATATCATTACTGTGTAAAATACTTATGTATTTTCCGTCCGCGCCACTGGCAGTGGAGACGCGCTTCGTGGAACAGAGCAGTGACGCACGAAAGCCAGCTCGCGCCTCCCACACCACGGCAGCATTTGTCCTGTGGCGGAGCGCGAAGAGCCTTACGCAGAGTAATGCCATCAGCAGGACAGGGCCTGCGGCGGAGGGCCCCGGTGAAAGAAATTTGTTCTCATGAAATCACAGAGCATCGGTCTAAGGCAATCTGAGGGGCTGGAAGGACAACGTGAAAGATTTCTTCTTCGTATATTGATTTTTGCCTAAAATGGATTTGTGAGGTTTCTGCCATCATCAAGTCTATTTATTTTTAAGGTATTTTGCAAGGTATTTGTTTAACTGTTGAACGTAACATCATGGGAATTAAACCTGTCTTTGTAGCAGAATGTGGACCTAAGCCAGGCTGTTTAAAATTTAGGCTGCGTAAACAAGAGGAAATTAAACACCGAAATGTTCCAGGCACTGGAACTTGATGGTCATGCTGACAAATTTTTGGAACGGTTTTGCCTCGGTCCTGACCCACAGGCTTGCAGATGGTTCTCAGGTGCCGTTCGGGGCTGCGTGTGGTCAGGGGCACTTCCAAAAAGTAGTTTGGACATAGTCACCTCCTCCTGGAGCGTAAGAGAGTTTATGGAAAAAGCCATTTAATGCCAAGACCGCGTCAGGGCCTGGGGATGCTCCAGGGCCCGTTAAATACGTTGGTGTAAAAGCAGCTGTGCCATCTACGGCACACGTACAAGGGAAGAGAAGGGACAGCAATGCACATGAAGCTGCCTGTTTTCACAGAGTGTGTCGCAGGGAATTTTGTTTAATTTGTACCGTATTAGGTGAGTCGTGGTTACTGCTGGAGACCTTCAGATTCATTTCATTTTTATCAAAAAATGCATTTCTTTCTGTCAGCCTTGCCTGCTGGAAATGGGCTCTATTGAGCATCCGTCCTTTAAGGGCAAGTCGTAGCGACAGCATTTTGCGGTGGATTTCAGCCTGAATCTGCTGTGGCACAAGTGGGAGGAAGCAATTTCCCGCAACGGCAGATGTGCCACCTGGGGGGGACGGGAGACGGGCGCTTCACAGCGACTCCCGCTTGATGAAGGTGCGGAGAGCGCACTGCTAATCCCCTGTGACGGGAGCGGGTGAAGGAGGTCAAACCCAAGGAAAGTCAGAGGTGGGAGAGTCACCGTTTTGTAGGGGGTGACTTTTTAAGGATCAGCAGAATTTATGGTAGATTCTAGAGGAAAATAATATTTCTCCTGCTTTCTGTTGAAGACATAAACCCTTCTACATTAAGGTGAGATGGAAAAATTATGAAGGGAAGCTGGTGTAGATACTGTGTCGGTGCCACCAGTCTGTAGAGTATTCTGTTTAAGCCAGGTTTTAGACTCGTTGTCCTTTCTCTGTACATCCCTGTGCATCTACTGCAGCAAACTGAATCTCTCACAAACCTCTCCTTGCCACATAACGCTATTTATCCCGCTCCTTTTGCTTCTTTCAATGCTGTTGTCATACCCTCGCTTTCTTCTCTTGCTGGCTAACTAAGAGGTGGGGAGAAGAGATAATGTTGAGCTTGAATCACACTCTCAGCTTCTGGGAAACACAAAATTAAGCCTCCTCGACCCCATTATGCTTACATTGTAAGCAGCTTGCGGTTTTGTAAGTCTTGCCCTCCCTCTGTCTCCTTTCAAAATTGATTGAAATGAAGGAAATATCAAAATCTGTTAGATGGGGGTAGGGGATGGATGGGCCGGCAGGAACAGTCCCGTGAACAGTCTGACAAAGTTTGAGTCGGAAAGCCAAGGATGCTGTTAATTTTCAGTAAGAAATAAATAACTCTGTAAATATCCACTTGTGGTTTTTATGTTCCCAGCACAGTACACTGAGTCAAGTCAATATGGTGTAGTGGGTCGTTTCACTGCCCTGGAGTTACTAATGTTTTTTGAACTCTTGTTTCTCCTCTCCTTTTCCTCCCTATAAAATCGACTTTAACTTTCAGGTAGGTTAACTTACCAAATTTGCGACAGCTACCTACATCTTAATCTAAAATACACACTTTCCTAAAAAAAAACCCAAGCCCAAATAAGCTTTCAGTAAGACTTCAAACTTGTGAATCGAGCACGAAGGGCTCTATTTTATTGTCCACCCAGTTTATGGCGGGCTCAGCAGGGACATGGGTTTGACCAGAGAGTGATCAGGGCTCCCCGAGTCTCTGATTTCCCTTATTTTAAACCAAGCTTGCTCACTTTGCTGTATCTGCTACCTGTGAGCTGGATTGACGGGGCACTTTTGCTTGTTTTCCACTTCTGAAGGCGGAAAGTTTCCAGCAGCTCCATCTTGTGCCAGCCTGGGCTTCTACTGGCGAAGCCGCAACGTTAGAGCAGAGCCGGTATGTGCAGAATGGATCAGTATCTGCGACAAACGGAGTTTTTTACTGCCTGCCTGTTGGCTGTCTGATTTCATAGTCCAGTGATACCTTTGATTATAACAGAGTTTCGTTCTGGTCTACACAGTTTTGTCTTGAGAGACCGGGACATACTGTTCTATGCTTTGACAGACTCGTTGAGCCGTTTGTTGTAAATGACTGAGAGAGACTCATATTTGCATTGTAACAGCTCCAAGCATTTCTTAGGGCGTAGTTAGGAATCTAAGTCATGCAAGAAAACTTCTATATATAACTAGTGAACTATAATTAGGCTGAATTAAATAAAGTTTTCCTGATTTTCTTAATTTTTTAAAATGTTCTCACATGCTCTAAATTAGGGTTTTATATTTAATGTTTGCTTCAAAACAGGCGGGTTTCCCCACTCCGTACTTCCAAAAGATAATATTCTAAATAGTGATTTGGATTTTGAGCGAGTTTGGCCGCAACTGAGGTGGAAGATCAGCAGCCGCACGCTCCCCCCGCGCTGTCTGTCTCTGAGCGGTGGCGTTTGCCCGTCGGAGCTTCATCCCTGGGCCTCCCCCCGGCTCCCCCCCGGGCAGGTACCGCGCTTGCCTGGCAAGGCCTGATCCCATTAACGGGGAAAACGAACCGAGCCCATCCTCACGTTCTCCCTGGAAGAAACCCCGTGAAATTAATAGACAGAAACACAGAATACAGGAATTCACTAGGTGTTAGTTTTCAGTGATCGAAGGTTTGTTACTCCGTGCACAAAACCCAGCCTTTCCGAATTTATCTGATCTAACACATTATATTTTCTTTTTGTACATAAAAATAGGAAACCTTCAACATAGAAGTTATTTTAGATACTTCTTAATAACTAGGAGTAAGTAGTTCACTGTTCATTCTGGAAGAAAAGACATTAAAGATTCCTGAAATGCATAAAAACAAAACCAAAAAAGCTTAAAAATATTATCATGCCCTTTCACAACATTGAATAATCTTTCTCAAAAAGTTTAGCTGTAATTGCATTTTTATCACTGCTTATGTTTTATTGCTTTTTAAAAATGCATTGCGATTCACAATATTGTGTATCTATCACTTCAAGTAAATATTTCCAAGGTCTGTTACAATAATAGAGCCGTGCTCATTTTCTGCTGTATTTTCAAGGTAGACCATTTTTGTATGGAATTTTTGAACTTGATTTCAGGTGTTGTCAGGTCCACTTCCCGTCGCATTCTCTTTGTTTTTCACCCAGTTTTCTTTCGTCGGAGGCGGTGCTGCCCTTCTCTGTCTTGAGCATCAATGTAAATTACGGAAGACCCTTCTGCAAGTGGAAGGTCCCGAGAAACTCCACCAGAGTGCCCAGATCCCTGGGAAAAAGGGGCCTCGGTGTGGCCGGAGGTCAGTCACAGCTGCCTGGGGCTATTTTGTGTTTCCTGCGGTTGAGTCTGGGGAAGGACTTCCCGCGTGAAGCTGTGAAAGCCCACATAGGTCCAGTTTGGGTAGGTAGTGGACGCGTATTCGTGTCAACAATCGTGGTATTCCAGGTGCTGAAGTGATGCTGTGCAAAAAGCCTTGGCGTTCAATTCCACGTTAAAAGAAAGCTCAGCCTTAACATGCTGCAACTAAAAGTTTAAAAATACGAAGTAACGCTGGACTAAAGGCAACAAGGACGTTTTCTGGAGTTCAAGACCAGGCTACGCTGTAACAGAAGCAGAGATTTCAAAACCCAGGAGGGAGATGGTCTGAGCTTTAATTTGCCTTTTTCCGTTCCCTTGTTGGAGTTTGTAGAAACAGAGTCATGATTTTTAGCCCTTGGGACAGACAGTTTCCAGCCAGCTGCACATCGCCAGGTATTTCACCATTTCACAGAAAAGTTGCCGTGAAGCCCAACCAGAACTTCCCTGCAGCACTTTTACGTGGCTTGAACTGGAACTTGGGCAAAGGCCTGAGCACAGTTATTTTAATTTTGATCTCTGGTTGGTATGTTATCTTTTCTGTACAATAAAAAACCACTGACTCCAGCACTTAGAGAGGGTGACTAATTAAAGCCTTTCTGTGGCAAGCGTTGTGAGCAATTCCAGCATCGCTTTTGATGCAGGGGAAGTAGGGGCAAGGATTAATGGATTTGTTGAAGGCTGGTGAGTGAAAGGCAGAGCTTAGAGACAAGGTTAGGATTCACTGTTCTGTGTGGCTCGCTTCTGCTGATGGAAAAATGGGGAAAAATACTGAGGTGGAGTTAGAGACTCCTTACCCATTAAAATCAATTTGAGGAGGAAATGAAAGCATGACCTACAGTTTTATCCAGGAGAGAACCTGCCGTGCAAGCCTGACGGCTCTCTGTTTTAACAAGAGTTGGTATAAATCACGTATTTTGATGATGAACTTAAATTTCAGTACTGAGAAGAAACAGAATTTTCACTGCTGTCTTCTGAGCATGTTGGGGTTTTTGTGTGTTCGTGTATTTGCATACGCATAGGTGCGGGAAGAACCCACGCGTGTGCAGAAGGGCGTTAAAGACCGGAGGCCACTCGTGTTCTCCAGTCAGCAGAGGGGCTGATTGCAAAAGCCACTTTGTGGGAATCGCTGACTCCAGCATCCTTCCACTGCTCCTTAATCCAGCAAATGCCGTACCAGAGGCAGGCTGGTATCTGCCGCTGACCCGTGCGCAGCGGGGCTCAGTGCCGACCCTCCGAAATCCGTGCGTTGGCTGAGCCACGGGGAGCACCCACACGCAGGGAAATCCTCCGCGCTGGTACGCGTCATCCCCGACAAAATAAGGATGAAGGGCCAGCCAGTCGTTCAATGGGTGCTAATTTCACCACGGGGAAAAGTTAATCTCAAGGAGGTGAGGACTTGCTGAATGTGCTTGGTAAAGTCTTATTTTTAGATATCATGATTTGTATTGCTATTGGCTGTTACTGCATAGTGATCCCTTCATCAAACATAAAAAAACCCGCTTAGTTCTGCTCTTTAAACTCTATACGAGCCCCTGCCCAGGCAACAGAGACATGTAAAAGTTGAGTGGTACTGCTGGGGCAGAAGGAGTCAGAGTGAACAGCGCGAGGATGATGTCTGTGGCAAAGCTGCTGAACTTACTGTAGTGCTGGTTAGCCTGTAACATCTCCAACACTGAAACAGCTGAAAGCTGGCTCTATTTCAACATCTATGGGGACCTCAGAAGAATTACAGGTCATGTAATTTGTAAATTCTTTTATTTATATTTTCCCATAGCAGTACCAGCACTTACCTGCTGTAAAAATTAAAATCACGTCAGAGAGCTGGACACCAAGCTTCATAGGACAAGGGGAAACGGCCTCAAGTTGCACCAGGGGAGGGTTAGGATGGATATTGGGAACAATTCCTTCCCGGAAAGGGCTGTCAAGCACTGGAAGAGGCTGCCCAGGGCAGTGGTGGAGTCGCCATCCCTGGAGGGATGGAAAAGCCGGGCAGACGTGGTGCTGAGGGACACGGGGTAGTGGTGGGCTTGGCAGTGTTGGGCTGATTGTCAGACTCAATCTGAAAGGTCCCTTCCAACCTGGGCAATTCTATGGGTCTAAGTGTGCCTTTCCAACGGGAATTACAGGTTGTGCCCATCTCCTGAAGCCTCAGGATTATTGAGTTTACAAGGACAGGCTCGGTTCCTCACTCCAGCGTCATGAGATAAAGTTAAGCTGCTTGGCTGGCTTCAAGTAATTTTATTTTTTTTTTTAAGTTTAAAGAAGATAGTTAATTTTAAATTACTACCACGACTACATTCAGTTAATTCTAAATGAATATTTTTATTGGACACAAGAACCTGTAAGAATTCATGAGGGAAAACTGGTGATGTGTCTTTCAATATGTGAATCAACTAAGCATGCCAAAAAACGTGATTTATTTAAATACATAATGAAGGGTAGAAAAGTATCTATGTAGTCTTCTCCTCATCACAGCTAATTCAGAAACTTTTTTTCTTTTTTTGATAGAATGTGTTGGGTGGGAAGGGACCTCTAAAGGCCACCCAGTCCAACCCCCTGCAGTCAGCAGGGACATCTCCAACTAGATCAGGTTGCTCAGAGCCTCATCCAGCCTGGCCTTGAGTGTCTCCAGGGATGGGGCCTCCACCCCCTCTCTGGGCAACCTGGGCCAGTGTCTCACCACCCTCAGTGGAAAGAACTTCTTCCTCATGGCTAATGTAAACCTGCCCTGCTCTAGCTTAAAACCATTGCCCCTCGTCCTATCGCTACAAGCTTGCTGAGAATTTTGCCCCAATATAATATTATTAATTTGCTGACATGACTTTCGTGTTACAACTCATAATTCTGTGAATTGTGGGTTTGCCGCATAAATCAGTAATAAAATATGACCTCTTTTCACCCCCTTCATTCGGCTAATTTTGTTGTAGTTAGTAGCAATGTAATTTGTCAGTTTTGAGGATTCTTGCAGAAATTGAAGCAAATGCCTCTGTCACTCATTACGTAGACCCGGAGTAGAAGGCTGTGATCACAGGTCAGTGCGGCACAGACATTTATCCTGATACAAGCGGTTCTCTGAGTCTTTCTCTTTTCTTCTTGAAATAAAAGCCCAGGAAATAGTAATCCCTGTATTAATTTTTCTGGTGCTGTGAAGTGAGCATTGATGTCTCTCTTCTGGTCTGTAATTGGCGGTGGCTGCTCTCCTTTCTCTCTTTTGCTTCCAAAGCTTTAAAACAGCAGCCGATTCACTGGGTGGCACTGGTTTCACTGCCACGTCTGTGAAGCCTAAATGAAAGAAAAAGAAAGAAAAAAGGGGGGAAAAAAAGTAGCACAAAGTGTGACTGGCTTAGAAATAAGCCTTCTCTGCTCTCCAGTGAACGCTGAGCTGGTTTTATATCCGCAGCGGTGTGCCTGTGCTGATAGTAATGGGAAATGCCCGGCACGTGGGGTAATTGCAAAGTGACCACGCGTGTGTCTCTGGTAGCTGCTCTCTGGAAATCAGGGACCAAATCCGCGTCAATACCCATAAGTTTAGGTGTAAATCCAGGCGCGTGCGTTGCTCGAGAGGAAAGAGCACGGGCTGAGGTCGGGCTGAGCTACGCGACCATTGTTGGCTTGCGGAGGACGCCGGGAGCGAGCGCGGGATGCTCCTCCAGCCCGTGAGGATGCACAGCTTGATCGTGCGCTGGATTTGGACTCTCTATTTCTTTAGGTTCCCCTTAATTTGTGCATTTTGCATTTTCAGTAATGTTTGTGGTACCAGAGCGCTGTTTTTGATAAGCTTTGCTTAGGCCCAGAGCTTCCTTTCTGGAAGAAAGTTCCTTTTCTGGTTAAATTCTAATTGTCTTGTCCAGGATAACTGTGCACACAGCAGTAATCTCTCTGCCTGTTTTTTGGCATGTTTTTGAGGTTTTGTTTGTTTGCTTTTTGGGTTTGTTTTGTTGTTTGGTTTGTTTTTTTTTTTTAAATGTAGACCATTATCACAGTACGGGTTCCTATTAGTCTTTTATGTTAGTCCAAATACAAGACTGTTTCTTCTCCAAATGTGAGACTGTTGTTTTTCATTTATTTGTGGAAAGTAACGTCCAGTTTCCTTTCATTTCTGTGCCTTCACCTTTGCAGAAAGTGGGATGCTGCTTACATTTTTGTAACAGTTTTATGATTGATTTCCAATTCCTAATTAATGGAAAATTTAAAACCCACTGAGAGCACCCGAACATTCCGCTGGAGACGCAGGTACTTTGTCATCTTTCTGTTGGCATCCGCTGCTTACAGATACAGAGTGTTGAGCTGATTATCTTTGCTTTTCCTTTAGAGTTTTAACCTTTGTGCTCCAGTCTCCCCCTCAGCTTATTTTATTTTTAGCTCTGGGAATCAGTCAGGGTGTTCGGCGAGCTCTCGCTGGTGAATTACTAACTATTGCAGTCCCTTGGAAAAATGCTCCTCTGACACGTCTTACTCATTTTTCCTGAGTTTGGAAAAATAAGCAGCTTAAAGGAGCAGTGCCCGGGAGCGCACCTTATACACTCGTTGTAGCCGTTGATCCCCGAGCTGACTTCAGTGATCGCTTGTGCAGCGCTTCCTATGGGCCGAGCGACCCGGTTCATTGAAAAGGGTGGATTTACAGCTGTACCACAGTTTAACTTGGTTTCTAGAAGGAAGGCAAAAATAGAATTTAAAAGTTAGAATGGAAAATAGTAATTTTCCCTTGCCTGTTACTGCCTTAATATGCAGCTGATGTTCTGAAAATTTTATTGAATAAATAAAGCTGATTCTCCTTCTGAGAAAGGATCAAGCGATCATCTAAAAACCTTTTTCTCAGTACAGGGTTCTGAAGTCCTGAAGTTAGAGACAGATGCTTTATAGATTCAAAATGGAGCAGACAAAAGACAGAGCTTTCTAAAATAGAAGTGAAACATGGTCTCTTCCAGTACAACCTCGCTTCCTACTTATGTGAAGGTAGGGCGGGTTTTTCTCTAGGGAATGGGTCTACGTGAATCTAGGACAAATTTGCTAAAAAATGCCAGGTTTTGCAAAATCTTTAGGATGAGTCAAATCTTGATCAGCAATAATTCTATTTAAATTAGTAATACCTATTTGGGAAAGACACTTGCTTTTGAAGAAAATACACAGTATCCATATTACTGAGGGCCAAATTGACTTTGCAACGTATGGAAGTTGGTCTCTGAATGATTTAAGCAACAGATAAGAGACTAGATATGTTTGCTTTCATTAATTGTTGCTTTGCTTTGCTTGTTTCCTCTCTTTACCTTTTTAGCAGGACTAAGTTGTAGTTATACATTCATTCTTGATAGATGTTCCCTCTGGGAACCATGCAACTATGCTAAGAACCTTAGTTTTAAGTAGCAACATGTCACAGAGAGTACCTTGATTAAGATGAACTTTAATTAAGATAAATGGTGGCTGCTTAGTCATCTCTTTGGCATGGTGAGACTTGTATCTTCAGACTAATGCTGGAAGTAATGAAAATTTTCCATTTTCTTAGTGAAAGCACAAATTAGATTTTTGCAGGATTGTTGTCCACCTGTCCGGGAAAGTGCACACCTGCTAGAAAGCAATAGTAAGCAATTTCAGTATACAGATTTTTCTCCGTAATGAAGTTGTATTATCTTCCCAGTTTATCCTATAAGGATGCAAGTCAGCAGTATCTGTTCCGGGAACAAAATTATTTCATCAAAGTTAGGCTTAACTGCTACCGATGCAAATAGTCTTCATTTCTTAATTCATAGAACAGTTGCGGGGTGGTGTTTTTGATTTCTTTGGGAAGATGATCTGTTCAGAAAGGAAGATAAATTGCTCAGTGGAAAAAAACATGGAATGTATACGTTGTTTGAAAGTTTGACCCTTCATCTTTGTTAGCAGTATTGAGCCCAGGAGCTCGAATAACAATCCATAAAGATACCATTTGGTCTCTCCATCCATAGGTAGGTTGGATCTTGTGCAATGAGAAACACTGGAAAATAGCCAGCCCTTTAACAGAAATTTTAAACTGAATAGTCTCTTATCCTTCTGGGAGTAATTTAAAATAGCACCGTGTTGCTGGTTTTTTAAACCAAATAATTCTTAAATTTCCACTTAAAGAAATAAAGGAAAAGATGATCTATATGACCCAAACCTGCCATAGCAGAGTTACGCATGCATTAAATTTTTGTCCAGAATGTGAGGTCTTTGAGCGTCCACGGTGATGGAGAAGGTCCTTTTATGGTTGTCGGGGTTGTTCACCTGGGTTTCCACCTGCTCAGTGCCTCAGAGTTTTTCGAGGATGTGTACATGAAAAACTGGACTTCAAATGAGTTGTTGAAAATAAAATCCAACTCCCTACTAGACGAAATAATATGAAGATGCCAGTTGCCTAACTTTTTTACACTTTCATGGGAACGGTGTTTGGGTTATCTGTGCATTTTGGCTGATACCGTGGATTTGTTCTTATCCATATAGATACGAGGATTTATATTGGAATACAGGCAGATTGATGAATATCTTTTCTCCTACTAGTGACTTACAGTGCCAGCCTTACAAAGGAGGTTCATGTCTCCTCTTCTGGCCAATTATCTTATGTTCCAAATGTATGATTAGGCAAACCACTTAATTTGCATAAAAAAATTGTATACAGATTCTTCAGGATCTCGTCCTCTTTCAGGTTACTTTTTAATAAATCAGTGAAAGTGATAAACAACCTGTAAAACACAGGTCCATCCTAATCTTGGGCCTGATTTAGCATAAGACCTTTGTTCAGAAGGAGATTACGACGCGTCTTAACTTGTGCACGTGCTTCCTCTAGTCGTCAAACCAAAGCAGACTGTCAAATGTGGAAAATAAAAGCCTACTTCAGAAAGGCGTATTTTCTATTACTATTCAATATACAACTGCCTTTTTCTCTGCGCTAGCATAATTTGAATCATTTGATGAAACACACGTGCAGTTTTTGCAAATCTAAAGGCTTGTTACTATAGTCATAGTGTTAAATTTTAATGTTAATGTTTTCCTGATATGAGTAGTCATACAAACAAGTTATTCGGTAAAGAGAGCAAAGAAACAATACAGTTGTATTCTTGCTTCATATTTGATTTAGAAATAATGTATTTCTCTCAGCTTTTATTAATGCGTTTTGAAGGGACAAGCAGCTTTTTGGTTTTACATTTTATCATGCACGTAAGCTTGGCGAGGTACGATTTTTCAAAGGATTTTTTTTTTACACCATAGGCCTGAAGTAATTGAACAATTGTCAGTGATGATACCTAACTCTTGTAGAATATTCTCAATATAGTTTTTGAAGTGGCTTAGAGAAAAAGTAGTCAAACGATACTTTATTACATAATAATGATGAAATATTTAGAGTCCACTTGGTTGTGAAAGCATGTTATATATACACTTATGGTTTAAACAAAAAGCTGAACAGAGGCCAGAATTTTATGAAATGCATATTTTATGAAATTCTACAGCTGTATATTTTACGATTTGGCTTTAACTATATACCATTTACTACTGATTACTGTTTTGCTAGAAGCACTTTTTGTATCCAAAGATGACAAAAAGGGAAGAAAACCGAATGACTTGAAAAATAAGCAGCATTGTTATTTTGAAATTTGTACGTAGAAGGAAAAGAAAAAATCCAACCATTTAAATTTGACCTCTTTTTCTTAGGAAATACAAGCAATATTTTCCCAGGCTGCTTTATTCCTTTGGAATATTTGTTAAATATTTACACGCCGTGATTCAGTTGCAAAATGAGATTGTACTGCAGGAGGCTCAAAAGAACAAATAGCTTTCAAGTGTGTATAAATATTTATTTGCCTTAGTTTATGATAAATAACAAAGGGCGTAGCTTTAGAATTTCATAGATCTTGGCATATTTTTCTCTTTTAAATGAAAGATAGGAAGCCAAGCTACAGCTTTATGCAGTGTGAAACAAGTATGGGTGATAGTGCAGTGTCCAGTTAGTTTTTATATGATTTCTGGGCTTCCCGTTTGTATCTCCTTCACAAGCAGCACAAAGTAATAAAGGTAGAGCGTTTTGTGAAGGGGTAGGGCTGCATCAGACAGGATCAAACAGATCTCTGAGGCAAGATATCCCGTGCTTTAAAAAAAAAATAAAATTAAAAGCTCTTTTTACTGCTTGACCTCTAGCAAATATCTATCTGCGGCCTTCATCGCTCTTGCAGGGGATTCTAATCTCCGGCGCAGAGTGGCATTTGGTATTTGATCGTAGCCTCGGGCACAAGTGTCACTGTTTCAGTGAGGTAAAGCTTAATCTCTGCTTCTGAGAGAATCTGTTTCTAGAAGAGTTGTGGTTTAGGAAGAAGGTTAAAAACAGCTGCATTTTCTAGTTCTATCAGGGACTTGGAAAAACACCCAAATAAAATGGGTTCCCAACCCGTTTGTCTGTGTCATGCGGTTTTTGTGGAGTTCTCTCTTATTTCCGCCTAGAAATGTTGTCCTGAGGGACTTGAAAGGTTTACATTTATCTGGGATTTCAGTATATCTGGTTCTCTTTAAACAGACTCTCTGGCACCAGCCAGGACACGGTTTATCTGCCAGTGCTGTGTGTTGTGGCCGTGCCCAGTAAAGCCATGTTTAACACCGTGGGTTGCTTTGAAAAGCATCAGATGAGCTGCCTGTGCGTGCAGGTAGATCGCGTAGGCGCAGCTGGGTCCCGTTCAATCTGCTGTACCCCAGCAGCGCTGGGCTCGCGCACGGGCAGAGCCACCCGTGGCAAAGCAGAGCCTGCTCCCGGCAGGGCCGGGGCTCTGCACCGCGTCCAGGCCGCGCGCGCTGGGAGCCCGTCTGCGCAGCTCCAGCAGCTCCTCATGGGGCTGGAGGACGCGGTGCTCCATGATGCTCCATGACTTGGTGGAAAAGGCCGTGAGAAAGCGGGCAGGACGGGGCTTTGGCCAAGCTGGCCTGGAGGGAGGTGTCCCTGCCCAGGGCAGGGGTGGGACTGGATGGTCTTCAAGGTCCCTTCCCACCCAAACCAGTCTGTGGTTCGATGATTCTGCCATTCTACACCCTCTGACACCTGAGTTACGCTGGGTTCACGTCTGGCCACAGAAGTGAGCCCCGGTGTACGGACACCTGGCACAGCCACAGGCTGCGCCCAGAAACTCTGCAGGAACCCCCCGTGTGCTGCTCGCGGAAGGATGCACAGAGCATCGCATCTGCATCGGGGTGTATTTGCTACATACGGTCACACCGACTTCCTGCAGAGCGTGTTTTGGGTTAGTGTTTTTAATGCAGTCTACTGTCTTGCATTAGTTGCAACACATGAGTAAAAGCAAGCATTAACTGAAACTGGCTTTGTACTTAAATCTTTCAACTTGGGAACACAATAATGAAAAATCACTTTATGAACCTCAAGTGGTTTCATGAGATAATGAAAATTTATTGTTCTCACCAAGCGAAACAAAGGATTATACACATGGTACTGAAAAAGCAAACTGACTTATTGTCTCGGTTTTACAAAACAAAAAGAAATATAATGTGATTTCATAAAAAGTTTTAAGGTTTGAAGCAACATCTACACATATCTTGTTTCCCAGGACCAGAGCTTCTTTTTAGTTATATTTATTTGTTCATTGTTTTAATCTCACAGTTTGTTAGTGTTTCCCTCCCATTCTTGGTAGTGGGAGTGCGTGCTGGGCAGAGGATGGGCTGGAATGTCTTACTTCAGGTAATAGAAGAAAAAAAGTCCTTTTTCTTCACGAAGTACAGGGCATGCTTTTGCTACAAAAAGTGTCATATGAAAGATCATGACACCTTCGTTTACAGGAAGGCTGGGCGAGCTGGTTCTAGTTCTCCTTGCTCGCCTGTGTAGTAAAGTACTAAATGAAAAAGCCAAGAGACCACAAACAGATGCAGGCAGGACGTATCAGGAGGCTTCTCCTGAAAGAGGTACTTTTGATAAAGGTTTTAAAACTACTTTTTCACTACTTTGAGACTGTTGACCAAAAAAGACAAAAAGATGTGAAAAGCAGGTATTTTTCTAAGTTCCACCAACTCAGCGTATTTGAAGGCTTTTGACAAAAGAGGGAGAGACTGGCAAAAAAAAGCTGAAAGATGTTGTCAAGAGCAAAGTATTTGAGGAAAAATTTCTGGTACTTTTAGACATCCTGGGGTGGTTTTTTGGGTTGTTTTTGCGGTTTGTTTTCTTTTTTTAAATGCCGCCTCCTTTTTTATCCTTCACTCCTTTGGCACACATTTGATTTCCATGGTGTTTCTCAGTCCAGCTGTTCTGAGCTCTGCATGGTGAGTCCTTGATGCCTCTGTTCCCCGCAGTATTTTCCAGGTGCTTGTGCCTAAGCCTTTCCCCAGGTCTCCAGGGCTCGCCCGGTGACACACAGCATCCATAACATTCGGAGTTTGCTGAAGATTTAAAAACTCGTACCCTGCAATTCGACAGGGTTTGGGTGCGCGGGTCTGGGCAAAGCCGTGCCCCAGGAGGTCCCATCTGGGGCTGGGATCCATCATCTTCCCAGATTAAACTCTGGTGCCAGGGATGTCTCCCTTCGGACACGGGAGCTCACTTACAGTCCGTTCCTTGTGTCTTTTCTGGTCCACAGTCAGGAAGAATCTCACGTTCTCTGCCCTTGGCATTTCCATCTTTTGTCCATTCTCCTTTTATGTCGGATCACCCCACACTCCTCTTTTCCCCTCCTCTACGGAATTATCTTTCTTCGTTTGCGCTGCTCCATTTATCCTGCCGGTACCAGGCTGGAGCAGATAAGGATTTACAGTATTTATCTTCAGTTCTGTAGTGGTTGACACATGCGTGGAACCGTGTCATCCAGTATTTAGCTTTATAAGATACAGTTTTATAAAAACAGTTTTATAAAGTTTTCTAGTTTTATAAAATACTTTAGAATATCAGAATAGCTCACAGATTTTAAAACAGTTTAGTCATGGTACAGTTCATATATCTTTTTAATCATTTATTATTTTTTCAGTCTACCTTTTCAGGGTAAAGTGCATGTGTTAACACTGGTGTTTTATTCTGCTCTTAGGGCACATCATTTTTTTGGGGTCTGTTTTCCAGTGCTCACGTTGGCCAGGACAGCGTGTACTATTAATGTTACTGTGATAAATTTTTAGAAGGTCCACATCTTTAGGTGTTATGATACTTGCAATACTGTGGCATCAGTTGGTGGAGGATTAGTTATACAATACAAAAGCTATACCTTTACCCTACATAACAAATTGACATGGAGTCAAAACTTCTGTGTGGTTGATGTGCAGAAGAAAGCATCAGCTGTTGTTTTTCGCTTCCTTAACGCATGTGGCATTTGAGGGCGAACTCCGTGTGACTTTACAGAACACACAAGCAAAGAATAAAGATTTAGGTAAGAGAGAGGAACAAAGATTTCTTGAATTTTTAACCCTTTCCTGCGTGTATCTTTGACAAAGAGAGAAAGGCTGTATGAAGGAAGCCAATTCCGCATCACTAGACTTAGATGATCCCTTCTCAGCTGAAGGGATATGTTGGTAACTGCTGGCCACATGTATCTCATCCCTGCATCTCCATCGCTGCCTCGTGTCTCTGGCTCACGCCTGTGGGCGGTGACCGTTAACCAAGGGCTGCTCTCATTGACCCCCACACTGTAGCCATGTTAACGAGGTTCGGTTATTGCTATAAAGAGTCATTCCATTTAAAAACGCAGAAGCCACGAGAGACAGACTGAGAGCTGTCTGTCCGTCTGCCCGGTGGCGTCCTTTTGTCGCTGTTGTGGGGAACCTTTTGCATTCACATCTAAAACAACATTTTTGCACCCTTTCTAGCCTTGTTCTAAATGTACTCCTGGAGTAACGTTCACTGCCTGTTCCAAGCTTGCCGGCCTGTCTCAGCGAGCCGGATAGCCCAGCAGCTGACATCTGGGCAGCTTTGTCTCTCACAACCAATCTGCTAAAATCAACTCCAAAAAAGCATCCGTCACTGTCACAGCACGGAGTCAGCCGAGGCGTTGTGGGTTGCAGGTGTGTTGTTTAAATGAGCGAGGAAAGGATGGGAAGAAATTAGTAAATAAAGAATACTAGGATTTTGGGGGGTGGGCAGAAGAGATGTGTTATTTAAACCTGATAAGGCCATTACTACACAGTTTTATGTCTAATCTCTGTTTAAAAATGGCAATTGTTTGTCATTCTAAGTTAACCCTGAATGTTTTGGGTTTTTCGCTTGGGTGGGGAGTTTGGGGGCATGGAGGTGATAAATCAGCTGCTTTCTGGGTGGGAACAATGTTTTGGGGGTATTATTAATTGGAATCTTAGAAAGAAGAAAATATTAAAGGCATGCCAATGAATGCACTTAAACAACAAAAAACCTCCCCACCCCCACCCCCAAAAGAAAAACCAAACCACCAAACTTTATTGCTTTTTACATCTATGAATTGCTGACATTTACCGTTTTGATCTTGAATAGTGACTGGTCTGCTAGCTAGTTCTTCTGGCTCATGTCAAGGGAACTGAAGATGGTAAAGAAAGATATCCGTAAGCAGGAGAACCCAGTGCCTGTTTTATCAGATTAGTGGGAAGACAGTGACTCTATTAAGTGTGCCTTGGGGTTTGGCTGTCGCGTTGGATTTCCTACAAAGCTTTCATACGGGTTTAAATAAAGTCAGGAGAGTACAGCAGTCTTTTAGGCTCTTCCCCATTAATATACTGAGTCGTGGCAGTCCCAGCCTTTGCGCTGGGAACGGAGGTGGCTGGTGTCTCCTTTGTGAGTATCCAGTGTGTGGGATGTGGAGCAAGCGTAGCCTACATCTATGTAAAGAGCAAACACTGTTTCTTGTTATCGTTAGATGTCAAACTCCCGTTCTGCAACGCGTTCTTTGTGAAGCTTCACAGAAGGCCATAGGGGTATTTATTTATTTTGGTAACTGCTGGCCACATCATCACTTTTTTGTCCTGGGGAAGGGTGTTGACTTTTCTAGCAAATAAGGTTGTGCTTTTCTTGGATATCCTAACCTAATTTAGTGAGGATTTGAGTTATGAGAGCTGGGACAGTAGGGAGCTGTGCTTTTTTTCTTTTTTTTTCTTGGCACGTGGTTGGAACGTTGACTTCTCCTGTAAAAAATCATTAGCAAGATATTTATAATTTCTTCTGAAGTATCTGTAGGAGAGATGGACCTTGTGGGAATTTGTTTTATCATCATTTTTGTGGAGACAAGCCTGGTCCTGACACTTTTCCTGTGCATCCAAACCTAGAGCATAAAAATACTTCAGTTGAAGTGCTGTTAATTCGTCAAATATTGTCATATAATCGTCTAGATGGGAAGGGACCTTTCATATCACCAAGTCCAACTGTTAACCCAGCACTGCCCAAACCCCCCCTACCCCGTGTCCCTCAGCACCACGTCTGCCCGGCTTTTCCATCCCTCCAGGGATGGCGACTCCACCACTGCCCTGGGCAGCCTCTTCCAGTGCTTGACAATGTAATTTTTGGTGAAGAAATTTTTCCTAATATCCACCCTAAACCTCCCCTGGCGCAAGTTGAGGCCATTTCCTCTTGTCTCACTGCTTGTTACTGCCATGGAACGTTTCGCCCATCTACTTCTTCCAGCGACATGTCTCGTGAAAGATTTTAGTTGAACAGAGGGTAGATGAATGCCTGTAGCTCACGGGATTTTTCCTATAGCTCCCTTGCTTTGTGAAGGCTTGGGGTTAACCGAGATAAGCAAGTCCTGCTCTGCTTATCTGAAGCGCGCTGCTGAGGCGGTTGAACTGTTCGGGTGAGAAAGGGCTGAAGGATGGGGCCTCGTTTCTCCTGTATGATGAACCTAACTTCAAATTCCTCACAGTAGGAGGGAAAAAAAACCATACGCAGAGACTAAATTGCCTTTAAGACAAATATTTAAAGTGAAGCTAAGTAGCTGGAAGGCGTTATGTGGGTCGTTAGGGCCGGCTCACGGGTGTTGTGCAGGCCGGGCACTGGAGCTCTCCTGGAGCGACAGCGATGGCTCTGCCTCGGGGCTGACAGCAGCAAGCACGGGTGACTCCTTCCACAGACTACGTCTTCTCTTGTCTTGTAATAATGACTGTTCCTATGGATTTCAGTGAATAAATATGAGAAAACATCAATACGATTTGGAACTTCAGTCCTTAAAATGTACAGAAATTTGTACGTTACTCCCCATTTCAAATGCAACCCCTTTACAGCATTGGTATTCCAGGCACCTCAGCGCTTTTTTTTTTTTGTTGTTTTTCTCCTTTAGAAACACACAGGTAAGTATTCTTAGTTGGTATCGCCGTGCATTCCTACATTCCTCTTCTCTGTGATGAAAGGCCCGAGGAAGAGTCTAGTGAAGTTGTAATTTGAACCTGTACCTGCAGCTAATCTGTAAAGAACAGAATTTCTGTCATTAGGTGCTGACTTATCAATTATGTCTTGAATTGATGACTCACTTTCAAATTAATCAATATATACAATGCCTCATACTAAAATCGTTTGACCTCTATGAGATGTCCCATGAGAAGACTCAGCTGAACCATCGGAGGCTTCGGTCATAAGTTTTGGGGAACACAGTGGAACCAATTCCTGGTTGCTCTGGGTGATAACACAAGATAAATATAATGTTCTTGAGTAAGAACATAGATGATACAATAGTGTGATAACTACTAGTAAATATTGATTTTTAATTAACTCTTGCAAATTAATGTATGGTAACGCATGTAAGCAATATTTGAAAATTTGACGTTGCAAAAATTATGGTGTGACGTTACCTTTCCCTTTCATTAAATGGGTATTTGACTTAGGGGAAAAAATAGCAACAGGCAATTCATGCCCACTCTTTTCAAGATAAAAACCCTGTAAGTAGAGATTTGTAGTATAGAAAGCTTTTAACCCTTTTAATTCAACAGTACCTATCTCCTTTCTTGCAGCAGTGACTATAAATGCGTTTATTTTTTTCACTAAATTTAGACTGGCAGCAAACATTTATGTGAATTACTGAGTCTGACATCTAATTAACACAGTCTTTACAGGTTTAATGAGCAGTGATAAATTTCTATCCTTTCTTTGGCACATTTTAATTAGTTGTAATTATGAGTGGAGTGACCTGAAAAGCTTGTTGTCCCATGGATTCATCATAAATTTGTGTAATTTATATATGTAGAGACAGAATGAGTTTTTATGGAATTGAAAACCCAAAGGTTATTTAAAGCATTACATCAGTCATATAATATCCTTCTGTAAAACTCAGGTAAGCAAAACATTGGACATAAATATTTGACTACACTGCAGGTGATGCTTTGTAAATTAAATTTATTGTCTTTATTTTGTCTGAAGAATAAATAAGCATTGAAATGTGCTTCATTTGTTGCTCAGGACTGAAACATTGACTGCTGACATTCATCTTTAGTGGCGTTGGAGGTTTCAAGAAGAAAGAGAGTGTATGCATTTAAAATATTTATTTATAAAGATTTTTAGCACTGGTTAGTTGCTGAAGCGAAATGCAAGCAAACAAAAATATAATCTTAATTAAGATGACAACACAAGTACAAAGTGTTTTTCTTACTTAGAGTATTCCTGTCAAAGTAAAGAGGAATAAAACTTTGTAGCAGCCAAGACTGTTCTTCCTTCACGGAGGGTTCTGTGTAGACTCTAGGGAGATACGTGAAAGAACTGTCAATGAGATGAATACAAATTTCCATTGCCTAACACAGCATGTGACAGTAACTGAAAGGTTCAGCCATTAGAATAAACGTGTATTTCATAAAAACTGTAAAAATGAAACACACTAAAGATGTTTGATAAAGAACTGTCATGAACTGTACTTTGATTAAGAAGACATAATTTCATAAAATGGGACTGTGCGTAGCCTTTCGCTCCTGTAAATCTGATTATTTCCCGTCTTGTTCGAGTGAGGCAGGCTGTTGAAGGAGGGGACGCCGAGTCAGGGTGACTCGACCTTGAGGAGCGCTTCCCCCTTGGGGGCTGGTGGGACTCGGGGCGGATGGTGTCCCCGCAGCCGCTGTTCCCCCTGCAGTGGAGCACCGTGGCCGGCTCACGGGGGTGGCTCTCCAGGCAGTGCTCGGGTTTTGGCGTCTTTCACCCTAACCCCGCGAGTCTGAGAGCTGCTCTGCTACCGCGCAAAACGTCCAAAGGTGTGGAAGAGAGGAGGGAACAGGTGGGGGCTTTTGGCAGAACTGTGACAAAGGGAGCAAAAGAACTTTCACTGGTTAACACAAGGAGAAAAGCCTGTATTGAGGGTGACTAAAATATTCATATTCAGAAGGCAGCACAATCCTGAGAATGTTTCTACAATTTCGGCTCAAATATTCCTCCCTGTGGTCACCAAAGCACTGAGCAAATTCCCATTCCAATGGCATTCCCATTGCATTGGCAGCAAAGTGGTGATTCCTTCGGTGTCTCTTGTTATTTTCATTTGGGACAGCAGAGGTTTGGGCAGCTTCTGCTTGAAGAACACGTTTTATGGTAAAATTACTGAATGAGATCTTCTGTTGAACCTGCGTCTCCTACTCGGCAGCCTGTGAATGGTGGAGAGGGAGCAGCAGAAAATACTTTGGCTTTTTCTTCCTCATCTGTATCCTTTTGAGTATGGTTTCCGGTCGCTTGTAACCCTTCTGTGATCTATACTGCAGTCGCAGTCAACCCAGAGACTATCACTGGGCTGCCCTGAGGTGAAATATCTAAGAATAGAACTCAAAAAGGAGGAACAGTAAAAAGAACAAAGGAGTAGAAGTTGAAACAGTACATGGATTGGGAAGCTTAAAAAATTTGGAGAGATATTTTTTCCTCAGAGAATCTCTTGAAGATAATAATAAAAAAAAAGCTGAGCGTCACTGTCAAGCTCAGGTCTCAGTTCGTTGTAGTGCCTTATTTTAATGAACTCCCTTCTTTATTCGGTTCTTTCATAGTGTTTACTTCGCTTGTTGTCTGCCTTCATTTTCACTGCAGTTTTTCTATTCCTTTTATGAAAGATAAGTAAATTGCTCTCAATTACTTTGCATAATGATTGATGACAGGGTCTTCTTTAATCGTTTTTTGATGGTTTTGTCTGTCTGTTGGGCTATGCAAGGAAGCGTAGCATTTGTTAATGCAGACAGTAATTGCAATTACAAATAACTCACTTTTTATTTGATGAGAAAGTTGCATCAGGTCATATGCGCAACTATGGGTTTATTTTTTACTTTATTAGGTCAGCTTTAAACTGCAAAAAAATAGCATTTGTGTCAGTTTTCTTGGGAGCCTAGACCAGATCGGGTTGGGGGACATTTTCTTTCTCAAAATCATCCTAAATTTTCTTCTTTGGCTATAGTTTGTGCGTTCTTAGAAAATGAACTGAGAATTAACATTTTCCTCTGCAGGGACACTGGCAAAATTTCAGGATATCTCATTCCGAAAGCAGTTTATTAATAGCAGTGTACTTCTTTACCAAGGACCACTGGATGGTCCTTAGAAGGCATGAGAAGTGTAACCTCGTATTTTACCAATTTGTTCTTTTGCAGTCTCACAAGACTTTTTTCAGGATCTGGCCCATGTTAGCCATCGATATCGCATCACTGCAAGGTCTGCTCGCTCCCCTGGTACCTTTGATCTGTAGAGTTTGAGAGTATGATCTGTAGCTTTTTCTTTCCTGTCATTTATTTTGTTTAGTGAATTGAAGTAACTTCAGCTTTTACTATATCAATTTAAATTCAGTTTTTCTTCTTCGGCAGCGCTATGCTACAAAATGATTAAATCAAGATTAAGTATTTTTGGTGCGGCATTTTGAAACTGAACTATGGAGATGTAAACAAAACCTTCAGCAGATGAACCTCAGAGATGTGAGTCTTGTTTCTGAGACTGAACTTTAACTTCTGCCAGTAACACCTTTGGGTATAAAAGAATCAGACTTCACTGTGTCAGTTTGTTGAGCTGGCTTTATTTTGTCCCCTGCTAAACTCATCAAGAGCAAAAAGATGAAATAAAAGATTATGAGAATCAAAGTGAAAATTGCCCAGCCTGTGAGTCAGAGACAGATCCTGGAATAATTATCTTTCCTCAAGTAGCGCTGCTCATTTTTTTTTCCATAGCTTTTGCGACTTACACTGTCATCAAGGAGAAAAATAGCGCAGTCCTAAATCTTCTCCACTGTACATACGAACAGAGATAATGAAAACTGCTTGGACTCCGTCTGGGGACATAATTCGACCTGTCTTGTAAATTCTGTCAAAACTACTCTGTAAATGGGGAAGGATCATTGTCCTTACTGAATCTGGAGAGAATATTTAGGAAAGATAATGAACAGAAATGATAAGTAAACGATAAATAAAAGAAAGATAATGTCACACATTAACTGTGACAGGTATCACTTCCGAACGGCAGAGTTTCCTCTTGGGAAGTTTCCAGCGTTTCTGGCGCAATGCGCTGCGTGCGGGGCCTGGCCGTGCCCTCTGGGCCTGGCGGGGCCCACGCGTTTACTCTGCGGGTAAGTGCTTCCCATTTGGAACCATAGAATTGCCCAGGTTGGAAGGAAATCCTGATTGCATTTGCGATCACGCAAAGGGAAGATGTGGTCTAACTGGTGCATGGACGGGATTAAACTGCGATGTGCAATAACGAGCTCAAACAAGTTAGCTTGCAGCGTTGCAAAGAAATTCACAGAAACACCATTTCTCGTGTGCAAACTACCCTTCCACAGGCACCGTTTTCCTGGTTTTGATTGTTTTTAAATCAAAGCTGTGTTGGTAAAAGGACGAATTAATGAAAGCAAGCTTTCCACTTAAAAATGGTCAGACCCAGCCAGACCAGTGGAGTCAGTGAAATGCTGACGAGGACAGCAATGTATTTAATATTAGAAAAGGAGCACCGTATATGCACTCTACGGCATATTTATTGCTTATTAAAAAGTTGCATGGCCCCTTATTCTTAAAGGTGTTTATTCAGCTCTTCAGAGTTTGACTGACTTAATCTAAATTTCATTGGCAGCGGGTGAGACTGAAAGCTAGAGCTGGTAAAGGATTTAGGTGCTTTGAAGTCTGGTTTAGGTCTTTAAGTCCAAAATTGTTTTTCAGAAATCCTAAACTTATTGATGCCGCGGCTCAGGGCAATTTAAAAGCATTTAGACGCCTTCTTGATTAGTTTAAATATGTCTCTTTGGCTGTACAGAAAGGAGTTGCAGTGTTGCTTAAGGCCTAGCAGAGTCTAGCGACCAGGTGACGCCCCTCTCGAGTGTCCCGCAGGCCCCGTTCCTCCCCTGGCGCAAGTCGAACCATGTCTCGCTCCTCTGCCACACAGCGGGGGCCCTTCTGCTCCGGGGGCAGGGCTGCGGCGGTACGTGTCATGAAACAAACTGGCGTGTGGACTATTTGCCTGGAAAACAGGAAAGCCAGCGATTGTGTGGAAGAGAAATAGACCTGAATGCTTCAGCTGCCGGCAGAGAGTCCTTCCTTTCCCTCGTGCTTTGTTACGTGTTTTGTCTCATTTTTAAGTTCTCTTTTCTGAGGAGTAATTGGCAGGCTGTTCCAAAGACGAGTTAGGGTGTACCATACTTAAGGATGCTACCTGGCCCAAGGAGGATTTCTGCCTTCTCAACTGCTTGTTTTTCATAACCATGAAAAAGAAGTGGAAATTAGCCAAGTGTAGTGCCAATTTACGTACAGGATGTTTTTATTTGTATTAATGCTTAGAATTAAAAGGAAGGTTCTTAGTCAGGAAATGGAAATTCTGGTTGGCATGACTTTTCGCAGAAGTGGTTTGAGAAATATTTTAGTTCTTAATTTCTTCACAAAGCTTTTCCCAAATGGAACAAGCAAAATATTACTTATGCCCTACGTTAAATGAGCACTGTCTTGTGATGCAGAAAAACTGTCTCACGAGAATGCTAATCTGCTGCTGAACTTCATTGATTAAAAAACCAACAGCAACAGCAAAAAAAGCCCTATACTGGTCTGCGTAGAACTAAAAAGTATCCGTTGATTGTTTTCTACACGCAGGATTATTTTTATTCTGGTAAATCAGTTCTTGCCTTTGTGGCTCTCCTTGACTCCAACAGAAGCTATACTTGTGTAAATAACTGAGAGTATATATAGTCTTTTCTGTTACAGTAAATGAGAATAATGAAAAATTTTAAGTACTATGTGATAGACTGTTTTATGTACTGTGATTGGCCCTTTTCTTTAACAACCAATTTGAGGAGTTTCCTGCTCTGTTTCCTCTGCATTGAAAGAAACAAAACGGAGAGAACCAGATATTGGCCTGGAAAATGTGCATAAAGTCTTTATCTCGCTGTTTTAATAGTATTTTTGTGTTTTGTTTTCCAATCATATGTGCCAAAAAAGCCATTGAATATATTTTAAAAGGCTCCAAGAACCAGAGTACAGCCACTAAATTTAAATATGTTTCTACGCTTGAGCTTTGTAATTTCTCTGGTATACTCCACAGTCACAGTGAGAATAGACCCAGCCTGGGACAGATTCTACTTTAAGTTCTTTATGATGCTACTGTGGCTGTCAGGAGCAGGGTTAGTTCCAAGATTGACACATTTTGTAGAAACTGTGGTCTGTTTATCAAGTTGTATAGACATAGATAGTGCTGAGAGATGTGGTTTAGTGATGGTTTTTGTCAGAGTTAGGTTGATGGTTGGACTAGGTGATCTCAAAGGTCCCTTCCAACCTAGGCCGTTCTAGGATTCTACGGGTTTTTTCTTCTGGCTTCCACTTCCAAGTGGCTTCAGTGACCAGCTTTGGTTGGCATGCGTTATAGCTGCTCTCAGAAAGACAAAGATACGGATGGTTTGTGATGGGGACTGCACTTAGAAGTGGTGGCTCCTGGCTGTTTAAATCAAAAAGAAAGGAGGACAGCTCTTTCGGTCTCAATTACCTGGATGTACTGGGCAGCTGAGTGGCTAACAGTGGTGTAATATGCATTTACTTAGTGTTCAGCAAAGGGTAAATGAAGTTCCACTCCAAATTAGATACTAATATGTGATTCTGATAAAAACTACAGGGTAAAAATCTGAGTCTGAGCAGTTCTACTCCTGCAATACTTGGAGATAGTTATTATTTACTCCCCCTTCAGGCATGTTTTCGTGGGAGATGTTTACTTCTGTTGGATCTTGATCTCTATTTGATATTTTTCTCTCATTCACCTTTTGTATCGGCCTTGTGGACCTCCTAGTGCCAAGGTGTAGGTTTATGATTAGGACAGTTGTCACGGTTTCTGTGTTAGCCTTCCTACCTGGCTGTGCCGTGTCATCTCCAGTGGAGGTCTCATCTCTCACCGGCTTTTCTACTGCTGCTCTCCCTGTCCTTGCAGTTTTGCACAGGAAAGAAACACACCTGCATTTAGACATCTGAAGTAATTTGGTGAGACATTTTAGTGTCACGGCAGGTGTACGACTGAATGCACTATGCTAGAATTCTTTCTCTGCAGTAGATGAACAAGTAAAATGTCACTCAAAACAAGCAAAGAGCAATTCATCGTGATCTGCATTGAGATGGTTGGGATATCGGCTGGGTCGTGGTCACCCTGGGCTCACACGCCGTGCAATGCCACCGGGGTCGTGTTCAAATATTCCTGCAAGGAGGCGCATAAACCACCTCTCAATGAGGAATGGGGGCAGAGGGGTGACTTGTGTGTTCCCATCAAACAGCTTTGTCCTCCTCCCGCAGAATATAACGAAACGCAAATCCAAAACTGAATTTTGTGGATTTAAGGTTTACTCATAGTGCTGAATGTTGCTCAGTGGTCTGTAAATAGGCTGAGGTAAAGAAGACACTTCTGTACATACATACAGTGAAAAACATAGTGAGAGTCTACCATGGTTTCCAGAATTGTTAACGAAAGGCTAATTAAATTACTTATGTCAGGAAACTTGACTATAGCATGCTGAATAATAAGTGTTCAGGGTTTGGAACAGGAACAGCCAGAGTGAATATTTTTCTTGATATAAGATTATGTCCACACACACCACCCCACCCCACCCCCCAAAAAAGAGTGTTCTTTCCTGCGTGTAAATATTTCCAATCTTTAATGGTGCTTAAATTAGATTTTATTTATACTTAAGCAATACATTGGAGAATTGCCTGACTTCCACTCAGAAGTGCATTTCAATGGAATTAATTTTTCTCAGTTTTTTTATAATCCTATACTGGGGGTACTTTTCCAGAGGGAAGAAATGAGCAGATATTCTCCAGGGCTGGTAGGTGGTAGGAGAACACATATGCGTTGTGTGCCAATAGCATTAAAAATGGTTTGCTTACACTTGTTTTACAATGTTAATTAACTGATGGCTTTGTGCACTTCGTAAGTGTAAAAAAGAGTTGGCTGTTTGGAGTGAAGATCAGGAAGGGGAGGAGCTGGGAGAAATCCCCTAATAGCAGTTTTTCCAGGTTTCGTGCTCCATCTCTCGCAGGCGGCCATGGCACACAGAGGACACTGCAGCGGGCGAGGGGCTGGTTCGTGGTGTTCAGCAGAGGCAGGGGGAAGGTGCAGGAGATGGGAAGGTGGGATGAGGTCTGTGGGGGCTTCTCTGTGTGACGGGGAAGGGCAGGAGGGACAGGTGGAGGTGACGAAGGGGCTGCGATGGCATCTCAGACGTGATGAACACTGGGTCCCTGGCCCTTCAGGGTCAGACAACATCACTAAGGCTTCTGCTGCAAATCGGATGCATGCAGAGAGCTGCCTGCATTCGACTTCCTAAAGTTTGGTGTTTGACTCAGAAATCACTGCGGTAAAATAAGAGGGTTTAAAAGATTTAATTGCCGCTGCTGAATCTTACTAAAGTGAAATTTGTGATCGTGTAAAAACAAATCCACTTTTCTATCAACAAACAATGGATATCTGAGGACATAATCTGAACAATAAAATAGAATAAGTTATTTTTAAAATCACACCTACAGTAACAGAGAGTCACACGATCTTTCAGATATCAGACCGATGCTGTATACTATACAGGAAACAATAAAACACAGATGCAAAATGACACATTGCAATAAATAAAGTTTGAACTCTGAAAACAGACGATTTATAGGGCACTTTAGTAAGCTTTCCAAATTATGAAGAATAAGCATCTTTCAGTGATTATTTTTTCAGACATGACAACTTTTTAGGCATCTCAGAATTGTACCTGCCAAAGAAAAATAAAATCAAATTAATAATGACAGCAGGTACCTTTCTTGTCCAAATTAAAAAAAAAAAAAAACTCTGATTAGAAACTCTCCCTTGCGTCTGTACGGGAAAGGAATCTTCATTTATGTATGAATGCAAAATGGTAAATGTCTTTTAAAAAAAAATAAATCCCCACATGCTGAGATATGACATGTTATGGAATGATGTTCAATGACTAAATTCCATCCTCTGAAATCCTGTCAGGTTTTTTTGCAAAAATCAGCATTTCTCTCAAATAATAATGAGATGTAGCTGGCAGATAAGAGAAGCTAAACACGTTATCAGAGAAAATGGCAATTGGAGATACGTACGTTACGTGGCATGTGCTTGGAAGTCTCTTCACTTATCAGCACGGAGAGGGGAGCGCTACAGCACAGCAAAAATGCGTTTCGCACCAGCTTTGCAAAGATTTTCCACCATTTTTGTTGTCATGTAATTAGCGGCTTTTCCCTGTGCAGAAATTGGGTCTTCCACACAGTGTGACCTAGTGATGGATGAGCTGCCAGAGCAGCTGCCGGGGGTGATCCTCCCGCCCTCGTTTGTCTCAGCTGTTGAATTTGATTTGAATCCCTGTTCAGGTTGCTTAAATGCCAGCACTGTTAACCACCCCCCACTGTTAACCACTTCACTTGGATTTGGGATATATGGACCTAAAATACGCATATGCGATTGCGAGTTATTTTCCCCGGCACTCTACAGATAAATGCAGACTTTAGGAAGTAGCCAGCCAAAACAGCTGGGTTGCATTCAGTTTTCACTCTCAGGAACAGTCTCTCTTTTTATCAATGTAGATAGAATTTATCCCTGGTGTATCCTTCATTTTTGTGTCTCTGTTCTTTTCATCTGTCCCAAGTGATTCGGAGACTGTAGGAGAGTTTTACCAGCTGAGAGCTGTTGAGGCACTACAGGTCATCCCTTTTATTTCATTGCAGGTGACACCTCCTCTCTGAGTACACAGTGGAGCTAAGTTTGCTCCTATGTTTCATGCAGTATTTTTTTTCTGAACAAAAAGCCTTTCTTGATCTCTTACAATAGTTTTTTTCTACGTGTTCCCATTTATTTTCCGGTAAGCATGTTCCCAGTGCAGTTTCACCAGTGTCGTGTGGTCCAGGCTTGTTTGATGACACGGTAGATCTGCTTCAGTAGCCACTCGCTCTTTCCATGCCTGCCAATTTGCATCTGATTTTCTCTTCGTATCCAACATATGAAGATTGCTGTCCTAGTTTCTGCTCTTCTGTAAAAATTGTGTTCAGGATTCTTTCATATCTATAATCTTTGCTATTTTCTTACCTTAATATTAATTTGCCTTACCCGTATTTCTAATGCATCCTATATCCACTTTGTAGATTTCTGTATTCCGACCTACTAACGTCACCCATGAATTTTATTAGTACTGGAAGTCATGAATAGGAAATTTGGAAATTTAGTTACAACTGAAATTTATGCTTTTGCTTGCAATAAATCTGGTAAATTTTGACAGATTTTATCATGGGAACCAACATTAAGAAAACGAAAAAGGCTGTCCGCGTTCTGCTTTGGAAACTCATGGGAGCATCAGTATATCTGCACATGTTTTCCTCTCATTTTTCATGTTCTGAATTTTACCTGTAGAAGGTTTACCTGGGTTTCGTAGTAGACAAATCAGTAGTCACAGTTTCACCCCTAAAAAACTGTCAGTAGAAAAGAGTTGTAAAGCTCTAGGTTCAATCTGCCCAAGTTCCACAGTAATGCAGACTCTCCAACAGTAGGTTGGAGGTCACTTCTGAAGAGTAATGATAGTCCGTCTTAATGCTGAGTTGACTTGTGACAGCATAACAGTGCCAACAGCACATTTATGGATTAGCGCTCTCTGTATAGAACAAGAATTTTGGGAATTAGAAATGGAAACATCCTCTCATGATTGCAGCTTCTGCACAGGTGCTGTTGAGCTGTTTATTCCAAAGGCAACTGTGTTGTTGGTTTGGTTGGTTTGTTTGTTTAGAAAAAAAAAAAAAACAAAGAAAAGAGATGAAAAAAGACAAAGTTCTAAACAGTGCAGTTCAGTGTGCTTACATCAGCCCAAGAAATGTTTCTTCTTAGTGTCATTTACTATCTTGTAGAACTATTTTGTGAAGTCTTTCAAGAAATTTGAGCATGGTGTAAGCTCAGCAGCCTCAGGAAGTCATTCTAGGCTTTGGATCCCTCAGGCCATTTGCGTTTTCTCCTCTGGCAACATCCCCTGCCCCCAGCAGCAGCAACCTACTCCTCCCTGAGCAAGCATCAGATGTTTGATTTTCTTCCGTGCGCAGCAGCTCGCCTGTCCCACACAGGGACCTGCCTCCTCTTAGTGTTCCCTGCCTGCTCTTACCTCCTTCCCCAAAAAAGCCATTGATGTGCACAAGAAACCCTTCTTCTCGCTGCAGAACAGTGGCATTAGTGGGCCTCTATCCACACTGGGATGTATAGAAAATGCTGCTGGAACAGTAGGTTTCAACTGGGAGAAAAAAGGTTGATTTTCATAGAATCATTTAGGTTTGAAAAGACCTTTAAGATGATCAAGCCCAACCGTTAACCCAGCACTGCCAAGCCCACCACTACCCCGTGTCCCTCAGCCCCACGTCTGCCCGGCTTTTCAATCCCTCCAGGGATGGCGACTCCGCCACTGCCCTGGGCAGCCTCTTCCAGTGCTTGACAGCCCTTGCCGGGAAGGAATTGTTCCCAATATCCATCCTAACCCTCCCCTGGCGCAACTTGAGGCCGTTTCCTCTTGTTCTATTACCTGGGAGAAGAGCCCGACCCCACCTTACTACACCTCCTTTCAGGGAGTCTGATGGACCATGCTGATTTCTAAGGATATCTTAAAATGTTCAGCTGTTTTTTGATGAAAAGTTATGAAGTTTAAAGTCTGAATGAACTTCATTCAGCCCAAAGGAAGTTTCTCTGTGCAGCTTTGATACCAAACAGATGCTGTGCCTGGCAGGGATCTTCCTGCCTAAAACAGAAATCACAGCAGCTTCGGAACTGCGCTAGATGCTAATCTTGTCCAGTGGACATCACTATACCATCTGGCTGAGCTGACTCTGCTCAGGGAAATGTCTTTTTTTTTATCTGAAGAGTATCCCAGCTTTTATAGTTTCTTCAAGCACTGAATGAACGGGTAAGGGTAAGGAGGAGGAGACAGAGAAGAGAATGGACTTCTTGTGAAAGAGAGAGAGGCTAGACCTTGTAAGCCATGGATGATGGAAAAAAAATGCTTATAATAAAGTATTTTCTATGTTACTTTATTTGCTTATTCAGAAATTATTTTCTATCACTCCAGAAAATAACAGTTCATAGATTTATTAAATGGCAAAATTTGTAAAATATATGGTTTCCAGGTTCTTTTCCAGGTTTATTTATTTAACGTGGAGGGTATATCTCTAAAACATGTCGTAACAATGCACCAAATCTTACAACAGCTTTTGATACTGAATGCTATTAATGAATATGGGTTTAGGTAAATTTGTTTTTTCATAGCGTAATTCATTGAGTGAGCGTAGCACAGAATAGATCCAGGAGCCCAGATTCTACATCTAAACTTAGTCTGCAGCATTTGATCAGAAGTCTTCTAAGAGAGGGTGCTGAAAGATTATTCAATATTGTTAAAAAAGCATGTTTCTGCCCCTCTGAACCCTTTCACTTTCTCGCGTAATGCGAACATTCTGGATTTGGTTTGACCTAGAGTGTGGTAATGCCGTGAATTTCTGAAGATTCAGGCTCGCACTCATTTCATCAGGGAAGTAAATGTAATCTTCAGTGTTTCCATTAGATTAAAACCTGAGCTTTGAGGGGACCATTCTGTGCCCCATTCTGCTGCATTTCTCTTCAGGAATACGAAAGTGCCTGAATCCAGTCCCGGCTTTACCTGCTTCGTGGCAGGATTTTGAACCAGGGTTCCCTTTTGACCCCGCTTTTTCCTGCTTCGTCTTCAGAAGTGGCCGGGGACCCCCGGGACGCGGTGGGAGGCAGCTGCTGCGCCGTTGGCAGGTTGTCTCCTGCTACCCGGTGCGGATGCTGTTAAACCACGGTAAGGACACCCCAAACCACAGGCTGGTCGGATCTTGGTGAGTCAAAGTGTGATTTACCCGAACAAGACCAAGTGGTATTTGTGTAACGCGTCCAGCCTGTCACTGCACGGCACGTGTATAGAACAAACCACTTTCTCCAGTCTATGGGTTCATCTGCGTTCATATTTTAGCTCAGATCAGAAATGCACCTTTGAAGCAAATGTTCGGGGTCAAATACTGTAGGTCAAACCCTGGTGTGTTGCTTAGTGATCCTGCAGTACACAAGGTGGATTTCCTTTACGTGGAAGTAAAAGAGAAAACATGCTGTAGGAGTATGCATGATGTGATCTAAACACTACTGGTTTTTCAGTCTGTTGAGATCAGGCTAGAGCTATGCCAAAATAAATCATGCTGAAATGCTTATAATGCAGATGTCAGCTCCTTGGCCTGAGGTGTTTTTGCTCCGGATCCATTCCACGCTGCCTTCATGCACCAGGGGAGGGTTAGGATGGATATTGGGAACAATTCCTTCCTGGCAAGGTCTGTCAAGCACTGGAAGAGGCTGCCCAGGGCAGTGGTGGAGTCGCCATCCCTGGAGGGATGGAAAAGCCGGGCAGACGTGGGGCTGAGGGACACGGGGTAGTGGTGGGCTTGGCGGTGCTGGGGTAACGGTTGGGCTTGATCATCTTAAAGGTCTTTTCCAACCAAAACAATTCTGTGATTCTGTTCTGTGGTTCTAACGTCCACCCTCCCTCCACGCTACCGCACTATCGCCTAATGCCGTCGCATACGGCCTGTTTGCTCACGGGTTGGCTTTTACAGAAGTAGCTTTTTCCTATTGATGTTGCAGAAACCTTCCAAAATTCTCAACAACATCAAAATAACGTTTTTCTGTACTTCATACTGTTAGCATAGAGGCAGACATCAATAACACGTAAAGGCCACCTGCTCTTTTACTAAAAGTGTTATTAGTCATTATTATTGAGCTTTAAAATATTTTTATTTTTGCTAGTGGTTTTATTGAGTTACTATTTGAGCTGAAAAACACTTTTTTTCTTTTTTTTTTTTTCCCCCCCTCCTTCTCCTGATGGTTTACCTCAAACTCGTATACCATCCTCGCTATGAATAAGCTGGGATATATTCGGACTCCAGAAACAGCTTAACTGAAGGGTGTTGTGGGGTGGGAGTAGGACTGGTACTAATAATAAATTACCCGTAAGCATTCCTTTTCTTTCCGAGGTGCCTTCCCACATGAAAACAAGCATTGATTAATTTGTTTAGTTTATTGATTTTTCAGAGGATCTTGGTTTTACCTCTGTGAGAAGGGAAGTTAGGTGCCTCAAATTAAACCAGTATGAATAATCAGCTTTGATTTTGGCAGGTGGGATCAGCTTGGCTCTTATAGCTCAATTTATGTCAATAGTTTTTCCAGTCAAGTTTTCTATCATTTCAGTAATAACTGACTTCTTTAATGGTTGGAAATCCCATAAGCTTTTTATACATTGTGTAACATAGTGGAAGGTCAAACGTTTTCCTAAATCAACTGGCAGGTTCAGCATACAGTGAAGCCTCAAATTCTGCAAACAGGGAAACAAACAAAATTTAAAAAAAAAAAAACAAACTGAAAAAGCCTCTCCCAAATCAGGGTTGCAATACACAAAAAGCTCACTGGAATGATAAAAGGCAAAAAATTTCTGAAGCAAAGTGAGCAGAACACTGTATCCAAAACTCCACTCAGAATAAGGGCTGCATCTGCTCCATGCCATTCGAATACGTACGATAATGAATACTCGCATTCAGAGAACAAATTACACTCTATTTTTGGCGTTTCCTCCTATGCAGAAAAGGAGGAAAAAGCTAATTGCAGCTCTGCGACTCTGCAGAGAGTTGCCCATGAGCACGGCTGTGTAATATACCTCTTCTGGAGGTTTAGGGTTGTACTCCAGGAGGTTCTCTGTGCACCACGAGCAGTGCGATCTCACGGGGGTTTTCCACAGACACGAAACTGTCCCATCGGTGCGTTATCTCGCCGTTTGCGGGGTTTTCATTGCCCTGAGGTCCTCCTGCTGCTATCTGCTGCTATTTCAGGAATAGCGTGTGGTTTGTTGGGGGGATCTTCAGCAGCACCGTTCCGGGCAGGTGTGAGGGTGTCCTCCCCGGCGGCCGGTGTTGGGTAAGGAGCCTCTTCACCCTTGTGCTTTGGCTCGCCTGAGCCTTTCAGGGTGCTCGCTCGGTTCTGTCCTGACGACCCTGGATTGGAGAGAGGTGCCGTCCTGTCAGAGCCCAGCTAACGAGCCCTAACCCCTGATGGGCATTGCTCACGGGATCAGACTGGGGCTGGTCAGCCATAGCCCTCTCAAATGTCTGTAACACAACTGCTGGTCCTCTGCGGTGAATGATTCACTCCACACACCTCGCTCCCCTTGTGCCATGCCACTTTCTAAATCAGATATAGTCTATGGTCCTCCTTCTCCTATTGTATTTTCTCCTGCTTCAGCAGCGGTGGGAAGGTACCTTCCCTGCCTCGTATGACTTGGAGAGGATCTGTAAGGGGACACACCGCTTTGAAGAAAAACGCGCATTTTTAGATGCAGTGGTCTCAGTTGGATTGAGCTTCAGTGTCAAGGACAACACAAGACAGGTAAAATTAGAGTGGGTATTTAAGATTTGATGCAGCTCTTTTAATTCCCATATCTGATAAGAATGCTATGTCTGAACTGATTTCTTTGCTTGGTAGCAAAAGTGCATTTCACTGATTCCAGCAGAGATTACATGACAAGGTCAGGGTTCAGCCTTCAACCAGAAGTCGTTTCTGCTGAGAACACGGGACGTTCAGCTCAAGCTTTCAACCCAAGTAAATAAGCTTGGTTTAGAATTTTTTTCAACCTGCCAGTTTTACAAATTGGAATTTTAAACTAATGCATATTTGTCATGCATGCCAAGGTGTGAGAAATTCACTAGGGAAGAACAAAAGTATAATTCATTGACTGCAGTATTTTTCAAATTATTTAAATGTTATTCCTTTCCTGTCTCCTTCCTCTGAACTTACTGCGCTATACCTGGCTGAGGACTGAAAACAGAAGGTTCTGATAAACACCTCCATACAAATGAGTAAATTTGGTTTATTATTCAGAAGAACGAAGGGCACTAGAAGGTCTTGATATTCCCAGAAATAAACCTGCCTGCGGTTTGATTGGGGGTTGGACTAGATGATCGCCAGAGGTCCCTTCCAGCCCTACGATTCTGTGATTCAGTGATGTGGTTTCCCCTGTCTGTGATGATGATGAAGGCAGCCTTAAACCCATCACACTTGGTTCCAGTCCAGGTCCTTCAGAAGAACTGTCAATCCCTTCACTGACAGGATGGCAACGTGCTGTTAGAGGGGTTTCTCGGCTGGGGACCTCTGCATGCCGTCCTTCTGCCCCTGCGGAGACCCACCTTTCTCTGGGACCTGGCTCTGGCACTCCCCCACAAACGCCAGAAGTAATACTTGGCGGCTTTCAGTTCCTCGGCTCTAAACTCCGTGGTCTTCCAGCCCTTTCCAGGCTTTGTTTCACCCCACCTGCGGTCCTCAGTAACTTGGACCCAGCATCTGCCGTCTCCATTTATTCCTTCATTGTCGATTCTGCTTGTGAGGCTTTTCTTTCACAGCTGAGAATGTTTTTCTGTGTTCCTCATCTCCTTGGTCTGCTGCCCAAAAGCTCTGTGTTTCCTGGAGTCCTTTCAGGCTTGTTCACTTGTTTTGGGGTGGCTGTTTCAAGGACTTCCTACACAAACTTCGGGCTTCCTACCCGCTCAGTTAAAACAGTCAGAAGATCAGATACTTGTTTGACTAAAGACCTTGCCAGGACCACCACACATTCAGAGGAAGGTGGAAAATCCAGACAGGATGTTGCAAGAAGCATTTACCCATTCCATTCTCATTATGTGTGAGTGTATTCTTGTGAAAATACGCCTTGAAAAATACTCCTCAAAACATTCACTTTAAACAACTTGTACTGATTGTTGTGGAATTCTTGCATAAGGTATGTGGCATCCATTTGGGTCTTGTTTAATATATGTTTTAGCCATAGATTTCAGAGCTGTTAGTGCTGCGATCAAGAAACAAGCTCGGTTTAGAAAGCGGAAAATGGCCAATGTTAAGGGAGAAAAAAACCCCTCTGTTCTTCTTCTGTTGGAAAATTCTGCAGGTAGTGACAGAAAACAATTTCATTTTTTTTTGTATTTTTATTTTTAATTCTGGGAGCAGAGTAAAATGTCATCACCTTCTAAAGTACACATTTACACAGGGCTTTGGAGATAAAGCAAATGGCACGTTCATCCTCTGTGAAGCAAACTTTGAAGGGAACTGGATGGCCGCTCTGTTTACCGTATGCTCTGCCAGCCGTGTTGCGGATTAACGTGCTGAGCACTGCTGGGCAGAGGGGTTTGCAGATTTTCAGTGTGAGTGTGAACCGTTGCCATAAATACAGGTTTACAGATCAAACTTGGTGGTACTGAGAACATTGGGAGTGATGGTGGCCGTCCCCAGAAGGAAGAGGTGTTGTGTATGACCTTCCAGGCGTCTTTGGCCATCCTGGGCTGACCACGCCGGGCACGGGCTCCGCAAGGAACGTGTGTGAGGGTTGTGGAGGGCAATGGGAATCTTTGCATCTTCTCAGCAGGCTCTTCCCTCCCTCTAAAATAGGTTTGTTTCCTCTTTTCCAGCTCCAATTCTCAAACCCAGACCTGCGGAGTGTGGTCGCTGTCACAGCCCGATGAACCTACAATTTAACACACAATTTATATGTTAAAATGACACAGTCAACTGGAAAAAACCCTGCAGGTTTTGCTTACTGTAGTTAAATCACCTAATATGAAGGAGTTAGTAGGGGGAGAACACGTGGTTTGGCCTGCCGAGAGCACGTGATGGTCAGATTTCTACTGCAAGGAATCTTTTTCTTGCTGAGGGATTATAAAAAGTTTGATTCCTTTTAATGCCTCTGAGTCTGAGGCTGAATTTCAGCAAGCGGAAACAACTTCCCCAACTCTTGAGTGTCCTTTTAATGCTGCAAAGTGTAAATAATGATAGTTGCATACATCTTTCTCCATTAAATGTGCAGTGGGTATCTTCTCCCTCCAGCAGTCTGGAGCGTAAAAATCCGTTTAAAAGTACTGGCTATTGTAACCTTTTCTAGACATAGCTTCGGACCACTTGGAAGAACATTGGATGGGTTACACAAGTCTTTATGTGAGGAACAGACAGAGCCTAAGGTTTTGGGTGCCCAAGAACGCTCTTTTCCCATAGGTTCGCAGCACACAAATGTCACGTAAGGGCATGAGGACTCCCCAGAACCCCACGGCTCCGGCACCGAGGGGCTGGTGATGGATCGAGGTTTGACTCGGGGCCCCCTTCTCCAGCGCGTTAAGGACTCCCAGTGCCACCAGTGAGATCTCGGGAGGACACTCAGCATTTTTTGTGAGAAATCCAGCGCCTTGCAGAGTCAGCCTCTGGCTGAGCCCAGAGGAGGTGTGCGGAACCCGTAATTGCCACAAACAGGCATTGAAGAAATACCTGACACTTCAAAGTACAGTTAAAGAGATGCTGTTGTGGCTGGTCACTAACACCCCGGAACTGTGACCTGAACAAAAGATTAATTGCTTATAGAGTACAAATACTTTTATACGTTTTAATAAATTGCCTTCTGATTATTTTTTANCTTCTGATTATTTTTTAAATACCCAGGATCACGTTTTTGGGCTTTTCTTTTCAAGAAGTAGTCTCTTTCAGTTTTAATATAGACTGGCAACGCTCAGCCCTGATGTCATCCTTTAAATGCAGACTACTCCAAACCGTGCAATTAAAACAGCAGCAGCTGTTTAAATGTATCCATTTAAAATAATAATAATAATAA
>VXBH01000884.1:33413-58119 GCA_013400035.1 Rynchops niger | reverse complement strand
GGTGCGCGGGCAGGCCGGCATGGAGCCCGCCGAGGGCCCGGGAGCGCTGGGTTTCCACGGCGACGAGGAGATCATCGAGGTGGTGGAGCTGGGCCCGCCCGGGCCGGGTGAGACGGGGCCTCCCCGCGCCGCGCACCGGGCAGGGCCTGCGGGGGGTCCGGCCTCCCACCGGGGCAGCGGGCCCGCTCCAGCCCCGCCCCAGCGGCAGGGCCGATCGCGGGGCCCGGCCCGTTCATCCCTCCCCTCGGGGACCGCGGCCTCTCCCCGCGTCGCTCCCCGCTCCCTTGCAGCTCCTCTGCGCCGGGTCTCCCGGCCGCGGCGGCGTCGGGATGGCGCGTCCCCCCCTCCCCGCCGCGCCGTTCCCCGGGGCCCCCCGAGGTCCCGCCGTGCCCGCCGCCGCCTGCCCTGGGCGGGCCGAGCCGCCTCCTGACCTTCGCCCTCTGCAGATGACCTGGCCGACGAGATCGAGGACGTGGACTTCGACGAGGAGGGGGCTGAAGAGCCCGACGCCGAGGCTTGGGAGACGGAGGACGACGAGGGGGTGGAGGACGGCATGGAGGCGCAGGACGACAGCGAGGTCACCTTCTCCCTCCACTCGGGTGAGCGGTGGGCAACGGGCAGTGGCAGCTGGGATGTCCCCAGGGACCTGCGCCCACCCTGGCTTTCCCCAGAGCACGGGGGTGCAGCAGGTCCTTGCCAGGCTGGCATCTCTCGGCTGTTCCTGAGACAGCCGTCAGGACTCGGGGCTATGATGCTTTGGGCTGTGCTCATTTCTGGCTTGCACTCCGGTAGAGAAGCCCTTCGAGCCACCTACTGTGTCAGCTTGCCTGCCCTGAGCTCGGTAGGCAGCCTGGGCTGCTCTTCCCCCATGGGAAGGATTGATTCCCACTGGTTTGTGTTGGGAGTTCAGCTCATTGACATCCCGCCCAGACCCAGTGCTATGGGGGATTTGGATCCCCTGGGAATGTCGGGTGGGGCGTGAGCAGCATCCGAGCCATGTAGCCTCTCTTTACTTTTCTGTGAAGCTTCTGTTTTCTGCGTGAGCCTTGACCCCAAGACCAACACGCTGGCAGTGACGGGTGGGGAGGACGACAAGGCCTTTGTGTGGCGCGTGAGTGACGGAGAGCTCCTGTTTGAATGCTCAGGTGAGGTGCTCGAGGCCACATCCCCTCCCGCCCACATCTCTCCAGACACGCTCTTCCCTAGCCGATGCTCTGCTGGAGCCAGGCTCCTGACTGTCCTCCAGTGCTTGGCCTGAGCAGTCTCTGTCCCCCACCATCTCTAGGACACAAGGACTCGGTCACCTGTGCTGGCTTCAGTCACGACTCTGTGTTTGTGGCCACGGGTGACATGTCTGGGCTTATCAAAGTGTGGCGGGTGGAGTCCAAGGAAGAAGTGTGGTCCTTCGAGGTGGGGGACTTGGAGGTGAGCGGTGGGACCCCCGGAGCCATGGGGAGCTCATAGGCTGGCAGCCGGGACTCAACTGGGTGGTGGGGGACATGCCATCCCTGTGACACTGTCTGTCTCTCTCCCTGCCTAGTGGATGGAGTGGCATCCTCAAGCCCATGTCCTTCTGGCGGGCACGGCTGATGGCAACTCCTGGATGTGGAAGATCCCCAGCGGAGACTGCAAAACCTTCCAGGGCCCTGCGTGCCCGGCCACGTGTGGCAGGATCCTGCCTGACGGTGAGGCGTGGCGGCTGCCCGGGGTGGTGAATGTCACCAGGTCTGTGACAGATCCCACTGCCATCATCTTCTCTCCTGCTTCTGCCAGTCTGTGCTGAGTGGGAAGTGGAGGGGCCAGGATACCTCTAGCTCTAGCCACTGGCTTTGTCTTGCCCAGGGAAGCGAGCGGTGGTGGGGTATGAGGACGGGACCATGCGCATCTGGGACCTGAAGCAGGGAACCTCGCTGCACGTCCTGAAAGGTAGGGAAGAGGTTAATCGTCTGGGGTGCTCCCTAACAGCGGGGCTCTGGCCTCTGCCTGGGTGGAGAGCTGGCACCCTCTGAGGCCAGGGGCTGCCGGAAGGAGCCTGGCGCTGGGTTTCCCTGTTCCCACAGGTGGCCACTCCTTGCCACCGGGGTGCTGGCAGAGCTGGGCAAGGTGGAGGCTGCAGGAGGGTGGGTTTTGAGGCCTCCGCAGGGAGGACACATGGAGCTCATGCCTCTCCTGTTTACCCCTCAGGCCAGGATGGCCACCAGGACCCCTTGACGTGTGTGGCCAGCAACCAGGATGGCAGTTTGATCTTGACGGGCTCTGTGGACTGTCACGCCAAGCTCATCAACTCTGCCACGGGCAAGGTGGGTCCCTGTGGGCGGGGGCAGAGCCAGGAGCCCTCGGGGATGGGGGACCGGCCTCCCAACCCCCTGTCCTGGGCCAGGCGGGTGTTCCCGGGTGATTCAGGGTTCGGGCGACGGCGACCCCGAGTAGCCTGTGGTGGCCACCGGCGGCCAGCAGGAGGCGCCCTTGGCCAACACGACTGCTTCCTCGCAGCTGCTGGTGGGACCGGTAGCTGGGTGGTTGTGCTCGTAGAAGTTCCCCCCGCGTTTGCTCCGAAGAGCCGAGGTTTTGGGGTCGGGCCTTGGTGTTCAGGGGGTGTGGGACCTCGGTGTGACTGGGTGTCCCCTTCCCCTCCCCTCGGCCTCCCTCCACCCAGGTGGTGTGCGTGTTCAAGATGGAGAGCATGGCCCCCAAGGCCCCCGCCAGCGAGGGTGAGGAGGCCGAGTCCAACTCGGTGGAGTCGCTGGGCTTCTGTAACGTGTGAGTGTGGGGATGCGTAGCACAACAGCCCCTCTTCAGTGCCAGACCTTATGGGGGGGATGTTGGTTACTAACAGACCCATTTCCGTCCCTTGTCCTCGTTCTGCTCTCACCTTTGTCCTCCCTAGTTGGCTGTGGGTATCCTGGGTCACTTGTGTGTGACAGGAATGACAAGGGACACCAGCTGCTCAGTCCTTCCCCCCCAAGCTGTTGGGTCTCTAGCTGGCCTGATGGAGCACAGTTTGGCTGGGATACCCTGCAGACATGACTGCTGGGGATCTTTCCTACCAGGACATTGTCTTCTCCTTTGTGACCCTCGGGCCCCTTGCTGCTTCTCGCTGTCCTGTTGGTTTGCTGAACTGGGGTGTTTCATGGCTCCTATCATTGGGGTGTCCTTCATCTTCTCAATGTGCTTTGCCTTCAACCTTGATCCTTCCCGCACTTCCATCCCTACTTCCCCCAGGCCCATGTAATGCCTGTTCCCTCTCTACAGGATGCCGCTGGCTGCTGTGGGCTACCTCGACGGCACGCTGGCTATCTACGACCTCTCCACACAGAGCTTGAGGCATAAATGCCAACATGAGGTACTGCCCTCTCCCCAGGCCTGGGTGGGGGGGTTGTGTGTGTCTCTGGGCCCATCCACAACCTCCCTTGGAGCCCAGGGGCTTTCCTGGGGCCAGTTCCCAATTTGTGCTTCTCCCTCAGCCCCTTGGGCTTCCCCAAAGGCAGCTGCAGTCCCTGAGAGAGCATGTGCCCCATATCTTGGCCCTGGGGGCTGGCTCTCCTATCTGCGGGGACGGCAGACAATGCTTGGGGGACATGTGGGGAGAGCCGGGACTGTGCTCGGGGTCCCCAGTGCTCACCTCACGGCTTCCCTGTGCCCCAGTCGGGGATCGTGCAGTTGCTGTGGGAGGAGAGCTCGGCCGTGGTGTACACCTGCAGCCTGGACGGGGCCGTGCGGCTCTGGGATGCCCGCTCGGGGAAGATGATCAGCGAGTACCGAGGGCACTCAGCCGAAATCCTCGACTTCGCTGTCAACAAGTGAGAGGGGAACCCCCCAGACCCCTTCCCTTCCCCCTCCGAAGGCTGCTGGGTGACAAGCTGTCTCTTCATCAGATGCCACTGGGAGCTTGGGTGATGAGGGGGGGACAACTGACTGGGGTCTTGCTGAGACTTGAGGGTCTCAAGGGGGAGCAGAGCAAATCAGAGCTGGGCCAGGTGAGTGGGTATGGGATGCCTGAAGACCCCAGCCCCATCTCTGAGTTTGGTTTCACCCCCAGGGACGCCTCCATTGTGGTGACGACCTCCGGCGACCACCAAGCCAAAGTGTTCTGCGTCCAGCGCCCTGATCGCTAGGAGCTGTGCTGAGGGATGGTATCCTGGCTCTGCCAGGTGACTTGTGTACAGAAGGATGAGGGAGATGGGTTTCACCACCCTTCTCCAGTGCGTGCTTTGTAATTTTCCAGCCTGCCCCGCTTTGCCCCCACCATCTGGGGACCAAGCCTGGGGTTTTGTATGAAAATGTCTTATAATTATATAAATTATTTCACTTAACTGGATGCCATCAACTCTGCTTGTTGGGGGGGAAGAGGACCTGAGGAGCTGTGCTCCCTCCCTCCTCAGGGATCTCCCCAGGATTCTGCTGTGGCCTGAGCAGTGATGGTGGATATTTTATTCTGGTCTGTGTGGAGGCAAAGACCCCCAGCCTAGTTGTCCCTATTAGCGGGAAAGGGAGGGCCACGGTACAAGGGAGGGGTGCAGATTGCTCACAGAGGGTAGAGAATCCTGCTCTGTGCAGTCCAGGAGTTCCATAATGCAACAGGTTACTCGCTCCTAGACCTGGGCAGAGCACACCCACCTCAGCCCCCGTGCCACATATCAGCACAAGTAATTTGCTCCCAGATACAGTGATTAACCCCCTTGCGCCTGTGACTCCAAACACCCCCTTCAGGGCAAGGCCACAGGCCCTGACAAGCCAAAGCCCCACAGCCCCTTAAGATAGAAAGATCTCCTTTATTAATGAACCCCAACAGTATTTCTTCAGATACAGGAGTTTTGAACTCAAATACTCAGAAGAAAACAAGTTAATATTGCATTATTCTCATAAGAAATACCGCAACTTATTTCCGGTAACATATTGCAAAGCGAAACAGCTTGAAAAGAAAAAAAAAAATTAAAAAAAAAGAAAAGAAATTAAGTCAATCAAACTGGAATTAAGGTTTTGTTTCTTGGAACGATCGAGTCCTCGCAAGCACAGCTCGTTTCTGCAGATTACTCCCCAAACTGTCGTACAAACAGACCCCGATTGCTTGAATTCCTTATGAGCCCACAGAGGTGCAACATTAAAAGCTACGATTATCGGGTAGCAAGTGCCCCAACCTTCATCCTCCACAGCAGCCTCACAGACCCTGGCGTTAACGGGTTGTGAACGTCTTCCCCCTGAAAGGATGCAGAGAGAGGTCAGCACAGCCCCCCAGACACTGGCACAGGGGGTCCCATGGTGGCTATGGGGCCTTTTGGTGGGGGGGCGGGGGGGCACACGCTTGCACTGAGCTCTCAAAGCCAGGCAGGTACCGCTGGTTCAGAGCTCGCAGGCATTTGTAGCTGCAGAACCAGCTCACGGGGCTGTGGGGAGGGGAGGGCTTCTGAACAGGGGACAATGCTGCTGCCCTGGAGCAGAACACAAAGGGGACATGCCAGGACATGGGGAAAGGGGACACCAAGGTGCTCTGGGATCTGCAAAGGGTAAAGGACACAAGGGAAATGTGTTCATACAACTGCTCTCCTCCACGCACGTCCCTCTGGGCAGCTTTATTCACAAGAGGGAGCCAGCCAGCCAGCACAGTGGCTCGAGAGTGCTCCTGGCCCCAGCCATCTTGCTGGCCATGGGCTCTGAGAAGCTGCAGACCCACTGGGCAGCACAAACCCACTCCAGCACCTGCAACCCCCCAGGAAGGACCTGGCCACTCTCCCCTGTGAGGTGGAGCTGCCCCCAGAGCCCATCAACCAGCTTTAATACAATGGGGGAAAAGTCCCATGGATGCCATCACCGTGTTGGGTGGGAGAGTGGTGACACTAGGACTTGCAGAGCCATGCATGGACCTTCTTTTGGAATGGACCTGCTGGCACAGGTTGTGCTACAGACCCAGCTCCTGCCAAGGACATGCAAGGCAGTAAGCGAGTTTGGCGGAGGGAGCAGAGGGAGCCCCGGGAGGCCAACACATCCTGATCCAGTCTTTCACCTCGAGGCACCAAGGCAAGCACCTTGCTATGAAACACCCCCTTCCTCTCTCTGATGGGGTCCCAGCACATGCGTGCCTGGTCTGGACAACCCCACAGCTTCCTAGCTCTCCCTGGACCGGAGCACACCAAGCTGAGAAGGAGCAAGCTCGTGGCTGGCAGGGAAACAGGCAGCCAGGCCCCACTTTGCTACTCACGTGATTGTTTTCATTTCTTTTTTCTCTGCATCTGGACGGGCACGATTCAGCACCTTGAGAAAATCTGATGTTTTCGCCCTCATACGCGTATGAATATAGGCCTGCATTTCATCGGGACAGAATAGGGACATGTCAGGATCCTGTCTTCACAGCTGAGATTTCAGGACACAGGGTGGGAGCTATCTTTCTGCTCCTTGTTGGGAAAGCACCTAGCTCTGCACAGCCACAGTAGTATGATGGGAGCTCAGGAAGCAACAGTGAAAATTACCACCTGAGCCCTGGTCAAAGCCAGATTTCACTGAACAATTACCCTTATTTCTGTTCCCAGAAAGAAAACTGTATTCAAAGGGGGGAAAAAAAAAAACCAACCCACTTCACTGCTAGGATGGGAAGCAAACGGGTGCTGCCTGTGCCAGAGAACAGGGAGAAGGTGATGATGCATCATTTGCTGCCCCTGTGTGATTGGGAGGGCAATGCCAGATCCTAGCAAGTTCTCAGGGTGGCACCCCTGCCCTGTGGTCGTCCCCTGCAGCATCCAGGCTAGAGGTGCTGAAGCTACCCTGTATCCCCCAGCCCCGTCCCCTCGGTACCTTCGAGCACTTGATGTGATAGTGCAGGTAGTCCCGGAATGTGTGGATCAGGTTTATGGTGTTGTCTCTGGCAGCAGCATTGGTGTGACGGGGGAACAGCACTGAAAGAAGAGGGCGACACAAGCCGTTAGTGCCCCCCCACCCCGAGGCTACCAAAGGGCTTCAGGTTCCTCCAGTGCTGGAGGCTTCAGGGTGTGCTGCTCTAAGCACCTACTTTGCCCTCTACAGCGAGCCCTTTTCTGTGACACATAACAAGATTAAGCAGCACTTGTGATTTTAAACACAGGGTTTAGCAGCACTTTTCCATATTGCCCGCAGCAGCCTGGACACAGCTGTGCACTCCAGAGGAGGCAGGTAAGGCCAAGTGCCCAGAGGTGATGGAACAGTAGCAAACTGCATGATGCTACTTCAGTGCTTGTGAGAAGCAAAGCAGAGGAGAAAGGTGGGAGGCAGACGATGCCAAGGCTGCTCAACTGATTTCAAGATTCAGTCTGCCCTTGCATCTTGAAATCAGCTGTGGATCCCTGCTGACAGCTTGCTGGCCCTGTGACAGAGACAAGCTTGGTTACTGCAGGGGTCTGGTGGCTTGCTCTTTCCACAGGCTGGTGCTGTGCTAAGCGTCCCAAGATCCATGAAAGAGCTTTTTGTCTGAGTGATGATCTCACCTGGGACTGTCAGATCAGATAACAGGGAAATTGCATCTCGACAAGAATGAAGTTTTGCTCGCAGTCCCAGACAGCCCTCCCATAGCTGAGGAGCTGCCCTAACCACAGGGAATCATTCCCGGCACGGGAGGAGGGCGGTGCTAACTTCACCTTCCCCTGCAATGTCTGTGCTCTGCCTCTGAGCTCTGAACTGCAGGAATGCCAGCCTGAGAGAAACCCTAAGGGCAGATCCAAACATGACCCCCAATTTCTCTGGAAGAGACCTTTCCCTTTGAACAGGGCAGGGTTTGGACTTCTCGGCTCAGCCATCAGCATTGCTGCCCAGGAGGAAGTGGTGACTCTGCCGGCCACCACCTCTGCAGTCAGGGGAAAATGGCTTATCAGAGATGGAAGTGTTTAGCCCAGAGCAAAGAGAGACAGAGAAGCAGAACTTGCTGCCCTGCTCCTGCCCTTTGATTGCCCCTACTGCTCAAACACTACAGAGGTATCTGCAGCTGGACAAGCTACAAATACACTCACATGAAACCTCCAGTTTCCACAATATCACAGCAAAATCACCCTTCCCTTGCTCCCAAATGCTGAACTTATTTTATAAGACATTAAATGGCTCACTGTCCACTTCCATGCTTTTTCCGCCAGAGCAGAGCTGAGGTGGCCTGATACAGCAAAGGGACACGCCGGACATGAGGGAGTGAAGGGGGCAGACAATGGAGAATGTGACTCCAGAGTCCCTTCAGCCCCCAGTGACCCACTTGAATACTCAGGGAAGATGAATTCCTTTTAGTTTTTCATGCAGCAGTAGGAATCTCTCTCCTCCCCGAACGTCCCCCGGCCGTAGAGCTGCCTGCTTACCAAAGGTGATGTAGCCAATATTGTCGCCGACGGCTGCGTCTGTGTCTTTCAGCTCCAAGGGCGGCTCCCTGTGGCTGAAGAGCACCTGTGGGGCTGTGTGACTGGCCCGGCGACCCTCCTTGAACTCCTGAACAAGACAAAGTGAAGGTGAGACCCACTGCAATGCTTCAGGAAAGCAAATGGGGTGTCCCCACCCCCACAGGGCAACTGAGCAGGAGGTTTCCCACCTTTCCCTGCATGGGCCAAATCCATCAGGCCAAACTTCTAGAAAACAATCCTTTTTCCCAGCAAAACCACACCAAAATGCACAGCTGTCCCAAGTTTACATGTACCCCTCAGCTGGGGTGGCCTTCAGTGTCACATTTCCTGCCACAGGTGTTTGGTGGAAGTGACACCTCTGAGCATGTATGAGACAGCACAGCTCCTGCCAGAAAGTCAACACCATCAACTCTTCCAGTGAAAGCAGGCAGCACCCATCACTCTAGAGGAAGGGAAATTCTCAGAAAAGGCTGCAAGGTCTCCACTGCACCCAGCATAAAGGTTCTGCCATTTGAGAACGCATCTCCCACCAGGAGTCTTTGCCGAGGCATTAAGAGGCATCTACAGGGTTGGAAGCTTGTGTGAAGCCTGCTCCTCCTAACACCTCTACATCTTGAAACAACACCTCCAAGTCAGGGAGATTCCTTCTGCCAGGCAACCTCTCTGACAGCAGCACAACCCCCACCTCACATTAAATGAACTGGCTCCACATTTCAGGAGTTACAGGACTGTCCCTACATGGGGCTGGCAAAGTCCAGACACCATTCCTCTGCCTCACTGACCCCCAGCCCAACCTACACATCAGCAGCCACCCTTGCCCTCTCCTCCCTTCTGAGCATAGCTCACACTAGGAAGAGCAGGAGCATCCGTGCCCCTTTTAGAGAACTGAGAAGCTCACTGGGGTTTCCTTAATAAAATGCTTAGCTTGCACTTCCACTTGCTTATGCCAGAGGGTGAAATGGTTCAAACAGCTTCAGTGGTAGTTAATGGTCAAATTTTCTCTGTGAGAGCCCAGATGAGCAGCCACCATGCCCAACTGGCCTGCGTTATGCAAGAGCAATAGCTGGAGGGAAGGAGCCATCGTGACTCAGAGTGGAAATTCTTGTGGCTGGGCAGGGGCAGGGTTTGCTGTTGTAAAAACCAAGAACTCAGGACATGGAGACTCTGGGACAGCTGCTGCCTTGAAGCCTTGCCATCTCCCCAGGAGCCTCACAAACCCTGTTTTGTTCATCTCACGCCTCCCTCCCCGTTTTAAAAGCTGAATTCCAGGCTGTGGGATATGCTGGTGGGGATGCCCTGCCTGTAGCTAAAGAACACAGTGAGCAGAGCTGCGAGATAAGACTCCCATCACCACACACCCTGTTCTAATGACCCCAAAGCCAGGTAAACTGGTATCCAGCAAACCGGATCAGTAACTTGCTGTCAGCAGCATGGCCTGGCACCCCTGAACAGATGGGCTAAAGCTCCTCTAGCCCTGGAACACCCTGCAGGGCCCAGCTCCACAGCTGTACCTGTGCAGGAGGCTCCCCAGGTGCTTTAGCAGCCACAAGGTGAGCGAGGTGGGCCAGCAACACAGATGAACACACACACCAGCATGTACTGAGCCTTCCCCAGCTGTAAGCAAATGTCTCAGTCTCCACAGGCTGCACACAGTCGCTAACAGACACAAAAAGTGTTTACTATGGGCCTCTGAATGCTTCACAGCTAAGTGGTAGTTGCAAAGGGTAGCCGAGTCCAGAAGTACTTGGCATTATGATGATTGACTCAAGCCCATGAATTAAGTAAATTCATAGCTTTGAAAAGCTCAAATTCAAGAGCCCATCACAGCATGTGAGAGCAGCCACACTGAGCTGCTGAGTCTCTCTACAGCATTTGAGCAATAGCAGGAACAAACTTCGAGGTGAAGACAACTCTCAGCAACATCAGGCATGGCACAACATCACCTCAACCCTTCTTCTCCCTCTGCAGCCCCCCGCCATGCTCAGCTCCTCAGCTGGCTGGCGATCCCTAGACTACAACTTGTCACACTACAGGGCCTCAAGGTGGACACTGAAGTATTCGCTGTGGTGCTCCTCACCTGTAACACACAGTATGTTTGATTGCCTATACAAGCATCCATTGTCCATACAAGTAAGACCATTGATAATAAAGACGCTAACGCAGGAGCCTGGATTAGAAAATACACCACCTACACCTGTTAACATGGTTCTTACATCCCAGCGCAGCCTGTAGCCCTACAAAGCATTTAAGTGCATTAAACTTCACTTGAGCTCACTTCAGCCTAACATCTGCTTGTTTGGCAATGCTGTTTCAAGCAAGAAGGCGTGTGAATTGAAGACCAGCCCCTTTCCCTGCAGTCAGTTTCCATACCTGCATAAACACCTTTCCGATCACCACATCATCGTCATCCTTAAATACCGTGCTGAACACAACCGTGACGCGATCCTTTTTCGCTTCGACATACCTGCAGGTGGGTGAGAGAGGAGAACCTAGCTGTGAACGGGAGCTAAGAAGTACAACTGGATGAGGAAGCAACCGTGTGACAAGGTCAAGTAGATTGAACAACCATTCACAGGCCTGGCTGCTGAAAATTTCCCCTCCCTCGAGACAGTATTTACAGGGAGCAAAACACTTCTGTTGGGAACGGCCAGTTCCTCTCCTGCATGCAGCCACAAGTGCTCCTACTGACAGAGACTCTTGTGTAACATCCCTGCAGCCCGAGGGATGAGCATTACCCTCAATGGATACTTCTAACAGCCTAGGACAGGCCCTTATTACCCTGCCAAAGCACAGGGCAGTAGGATTTCCTGACTTTCCACCACAACCTACAGCTGTGAGCAGGAGCAGAGCATACTGACAGCTGTCTGACTCCCCGTGCTGCTTGGTTTGAGCACTTACATTGTCTCATCGTCCCTGTAGTGGATGACAGCTCTTTTTTCTCCTTCTTTGCCCTCTTCCTGGAATTTGAAATACTTCTCAAAGACCGAGGCAAAGCAGTTGCGCTTCAACATGCCGGCTTGGTGCACGATAGCATCCTTGTCTGCAGGAAGGTTCTCCAGGTCGTAGAGCAAAGAGACATTGTAACCTGGGGGGGGACAGCCACTAACCTTAATAATCTACGCACGGCCTTAACAAAGCCAGAGACATTTTCCGGAAAGAGACAGGTACAGTTCCACCTTTGCCTTAAGCCCTCCCAGAAATCCCAGGGGTGAGTGCTTCCCACTCCAAGCATCGCCAGAAGCCATGCCTGAACTTGGCATGTGGCCATGGCAACGCTCCTGGGGCTCCTTCCTGAGCTCCCAGACACACGTGCTGGCTGAGCTGCTCCCAAGTTTTTGCAGTGAGTAGGAAGAGATGCTGTCACAGGTAACCATGGTTTTCCTGTGTCTCACAAAGCATCTTTGAGAAGAACAAAGACCCCAACCGTGAGGAACAGAGGCTTCGTGGAGGAGGGCTGCATCAAGAATTACAGCTTGTGCTGCAAGCTACTTCAGCCCTGATGTACCCGAGACACCTTTTAAATTGCCATTCATTGTACAGAGAGCCCCAGATATCAAGCTCTTGAAGTGCAGCCTTCATTTGAGATTTCTGAGGTGATTTAAGTAATTTTGGAATTGCATTCACACACACAGAGAGTAAATGCTATCACAGGGTTACCTGATTCAGGATTTACCAAGTAGTTTCCATAGACTTTCTTCAATACCTAGGGAAGAAATGAAACATTAAGAGCACAAGCTATCAGAGCTCCTTCCTCCTGCACATGTTTGGTCTTCATTTAGGAACAGCAAATTACAGCATCTGCCTCCCCTACTCTAAGTAAACTTCGACAAATATTAAGTCATTGGCTTCTAGTATTATTGGCTGCTCCTGCTCTAGGCAGAGCTCCCTGAACCCCGCTGTCAGGGCATGCACTGCAGGACAGGACTCAAAATTGGAACTTTTTAAAGTTCTTGCTAGTCTTGGACTTGTGCGGGGAAGAAAATCTCTTCCATACACCTCACGCCTTCAAAGGAGAACTGTCAGCAGAGCCTGACACAACAGATCTGAGGGCTATGACCCTTCTTCCCATTCAAAGGCAGATGCAGAGCGTGCCCTGTCCCCCTCCTTGCAGCAAGGCAAGTGCAGAGCAGGGGTCAGGCGCAGCGTGGCCAGGCGATTGCCCACTCTGTCTCAGCCTATCGCACAGGACAGATGGTGATGGAGAGGAAACTGCCAGGCAGCTTGGATTCTCTCAGAAGCACAGACGCCTACAGCACAGCAAAAACCTTTTTTCAAACATAATCACTGCTGAATTTTTACATCAATGGTAATTTTCAGCTGAGCCATAGCTCTGTGTCAATGAGGGGGCCGGGAACAGGAGGTATTTCACAGAGAAGAACGCAACAACGCTGTGGCAGAACTGGCCCTCCTGGGATGACACCCACTATCAAGCAGAGAGGATGTACGGTCTCTCCACATGCCAAAACCTCCTCTCAGCAGAGAGCCTGCCTGCAGCAGCCCAGGGAGATGCTCTGTCTTAGCAGGAACCCCACTTTGCGCTCCTCACTGTGGGGTTTCACCAAAGACGGAGCAGAAACAAGCTCCATCACCTCCAGGGAAGCACAGAAAGCAACAGTTAGCTAACTGGAAATTTAAAGTGTAATTTCTATTTAATCAGCACTCCCAAGGCAGTCCTGCAAAGATCCCATTTTCCTTTAAAAGCTTGGGAAGTTGCCTTCCACCACAACTGCAGTGGCTGCTGGTGCAGAATGGTGTCAGCCACTTGCCCACCACAGCGGTTCTCTTGGGATCACACACCACACCAATTCTCGCTAAACATGCTGGGAGGGATTCACCATTTGGGCTGCTTGTCTCTCTTGTTTGCCAGCGGCAGTACCGTCAGTAGCAGGCAATGCTGCTCCTAGGAAGCTCTGCATACAGGAACCAGGAAAGCAGGACAGTCAGCCATATTTACTCTTGACTTTAGTAGGTCTTGCAGCAACTTGCAGGAATTCACTTTGGGTTCAAATCATCTGTTTCATGTCAGACCCACAATAAACTCATGGAGCGCTTTCCTTGTTTTCCTCCACAGACAGACACTCGGAGGCAAAAGCCTGGTGAAGAGCCTTGGGTGAACCCCATTTGCTACCACACAGAGATTTGAAAACTGACTCAGGAACTGAGTCACACTTCCTGCCTCGCCACCCAACCACAGCTCAGAGAGGCTCCTTCTTTCTACCATAAATGGTCCCCTGCAGCCCCGGCCCATTCAACAGGAACTGAACCTGCTACTTCACATAGCAGCAGCAAAAAAGGAACCAGACAGTCTGCAGATCAAGGTCTGCAGACACAGCAGGAGTCCATCACTCGCTCTCAAGAGTGGTTAGAGTCAGAAGACTAGTGGCATGGGACTCTGGATTTGTCTTGGCACCTTCCTTCACTTGTTAGCTCGGCACATCGGTCAGGGAAAATATTTCTACATGGTCAGGCCTCGCACTCATTTGGACTTTCAAAATTAGTGGTGCCTTTTGCCTTTCAAGCTGTAGGTTCATGTAAGACGACTTCATAAGAGAGTGTGAACACACTTTGCCCTTGTCTTACAGCAAAGTGGGACTCCTGGTTGGCACAGGGCTGCTCCTTTGACCAGCGTGAGATCAGAGTACAGATACTTTTTGAGGCATTAGACGTTAGATTCATCAACATCGCATGGACATTGCACATGCTAAAACAGTATTCGTGGGTTCAAGGCCCAAAGATGCTCACTCACCTCATCAGCACCGTGTTCCTGGAGTTCCTTGTAGAATTTCAGAGAAATACTGACCATCACTTTTGTCTTGTCTCCATTGGGGTTTGAAATATGGTAAAGGACTCCATCAAAGTCTAAGAAGCAAGTGAGAGAAACATGAGGGAACCAGTTCCTATTTCTGAGGAAGGTTTTCCATACATGTTCTAGGAACTGCATAAAATGACACCGTTCCCCCTGTTCCAGCCCTCACACATACATCAAGAAAGAAACCCTTAATTACGGAAAGTGGTAACGTCATGTAGGGAGACCTGTTATCATTCAAAGGGCTGAAACAGTTTTGACATCTGTCCACCACAGAAAGCTTTAGTCTAGTGTCATTTAGCATTCCCGGCAAATCTCCTTGTGCTCAATGCACGAGGATACAAACATGCAGAGACAGCAGCCTTCTGGATAGCCAGCACAGAAAGTGACTGACATGCCCACCAGGCCAGAGCTCCAGCCTGGAGGAGAAAACATCTCTGCCAGCAAAGGCAGCTCAGCTGCTGCCTGCTGAGACAGCTTCCACTTCACTGCAGAATGGGCAGGGAGGGCAGAAGGCAGGGAAAGGCAAACCTCCAGCTACCTAGCAAGCTCCACTTCCCTGTAGAGCTCTGCAGCTTGCATAGATTCTTGATAACAGAAGCAAAAAAAAAAATAAAATAAAAATCAGTTGCTGAATGAACACTTGAACTTCCTTGGCACTTCTCATCCTGGAGAGCAAACTTCAGGCAATGAATTCATCTTGCCTGTCACCCTGAGCCAGCTTTCTAACAACCCAAACCAGATGGTGCTAAAGACATAACAACAAGTATCATCAAGAGCAGGACTGGAGAACAGGCGAGGTAAAAGAGTTATGTAGCGCACACACGCCGAACAAAGCAATGCCGCCAGTGAACTCACCACGGTGGGGAAAGGCCCAGGGAAGGCAGGCAGACAGAGAAAATAGCGTGGCAGATGACAAAGCCCCAGCCCTGGGGACGCTGCACGGTGCCCACACCGTCTGCCCCAGAGTGTCTCTCCTCTCCCTGCAGTGGTGCTGGGTGAATTTGGGCACACTGGGTGTAACCGTGGGCAGACCATTCAAGCCAGCCCTTTTTTCAGAGGAGAGAGCTGTGGAGCTTACCTGCAAATGTTACTTCTACTGCCTCTGGTTTATTTCTAAAAGGCAAAGAAAACAAAGGAGGTAAATGACAACTCAAACATCAGCCTCCAAGCTGTGAAGGAAAGAGGATTAATTTCTAATGCCTTATTTCTCACAAGCAGCTCTATCTAAAAACCCTTCTAACTCCAGCTGTTCAACTGGCAGATAACCTTTGACAAGAAATCTCGGACCTCTCCCCATTCCTATAAGCATCAGTTTTACCCCAGATGATATAAAATAGGCCTCAAAGCTGGCACAGATTGTTATTATTTGTGGTTTATTATTAGATTTTGAGAGCGCAGATTTCCAGTTAGAAATGTCTGAAAAAGCTACTTGCCACTAAGGAGTTTGTTTTAACAAGCGCATTCTCCAAACGGAACCACTATGATGCAGGTTTGGGGACAGAGGCTGTTTTACAAGTTCCTGTGATACCAGTTCATGGAAGGGACTTAGAGGCTAAGCAGTCCTTCCTGACATGGTGCCCCCTTCACCGTCAGCAGCAGCTCTGCAAACACATTGATATTAAAGAATATCAGAGAAGACCCCTTCTCCAAGTTCGTAACTAGGAGCAAATCACAGAAGGAAACTTTCCAGATGTGTATTTCATCCTGAAGCCCCCGCATCCCTTCTGAAACACCCCAACACTAATGCCAACTACCTCTGCAGGAAAAGCTGTAGACCTGGGTTTGCCCTAACACTGTCCAGCGTGCTCCTTGGGATTCCTGATCAGCAACAAAAGCACCTTGCAATCCAACAGCACATTACTTTCTACACCATGGGTATGAAGATTCAATTACATCTTAACAAACCCTATTTGCCAGTTTGCCCAGTAGTATCCCATGAAAGATTTAACTGCTTCTGAAAAGTCATTTTGTTGGGATTGGCACTACATAACTGCTTTGGCAGCTCTGAGGGGACCGGTATTAATAGGTCATTCTCCAACAGGGAGCCATGCAAAGGTACCTCCACCACTGAGAGCAGGGGTGGAAAATGAGACCAGGATAAAAATGCCAGTCTGCTACTGCTGTTTCACAGCGTACCTCTGCTTATTTTTCAGAAGCGGCTGGTGTTAAACAGAGTACAGGCTAATGATGCTACTAACAGAAATCTAGCCTCTAAAACAGTTCATTCACACCCATCTGAACGGATGTACTGAAATAACTCCCCGAACCAAAGCCAGTGTGTCAAGTCAGCCTTGTGATCTCAACCATGCTGCCGCTGCCCAGAGACCAGCATCAACCTTTTTGCCGAAACTTTCAAGCACGTGTCTGCTGCTGGATACCAGCTACACCTTGGTACATACACTAAGGAAGGTGGGGGAAGCGATGACTCAATTTCTACTTTTCCTAACCATATTCTGGAAAGGTTTTAATGATTTTTCCCCATCAGAAATTATGTTCTTCCATCAACTTTTCTACAGACAGCCTCATTCCTGGAAGCCAGGAATGACCACAGCGTGCTAAAACTCAAGACAGGCAATGCAGGGAGACCAAGGCACTGACTGAACAGCACTGATCCCAGACCATGCACCCGGTCAACAACATTTTACTCGGGCAGAAAGGAATTAACCCCCAGCCAGAGATCATAAGTGGAAACGATGAGACATTGCTGCTTCTTGAAAGTTATTAGCTGTGAAATGCAACAGCCCTTTTTGTTAGGAGGCTGGAGAGCCTCCGTCTTTAGTGCTGCATCGCTGAAGATAAAAACCACACACTTGAAAGAAGAGGTGCAAGTGTACCCAAGGCAGGCCCTTTAGTTTATAAGCTATGCCAGCTATCTGCAACCTCTCGCGCTCTCGTCTTCCCCTCTAGTCGGGACTGAGCTGGAGGCTCACAGGGTACCCCTGGCTGCGTATTCAAACCTGTCTCCTGGAGAGGGGGGCAATTCACCAAGCCACATCCAAGCCACTTCTGCTCACTGAGGACTGCTCAGAGCACAGATGAAAGAAAATCCCGGTGATCCCACTCGGTCAGTCGATGCAGACGCATTCTTCTTTTAGAGTGCCACACTCAGATTTGGGAATCAGCTTGGATGGCAGTAAAAATTTTTATAAAAAAAGAAACCTATGTAGGAAGCTTTAAAGATAGCGCAGTCAGGCACATGAGAGCTAGGAATATTAAAAAGGATGCATCCTTAAACTTCTATTCCGTTTTCTCAGAGTTACACCGTTCAAACTCCATATTCCCCGTGCGCACGGAGCTGATGCCTCCTGGAGCGAGCCCTGGCTCCCAGCTGAGCCTCCGGACACAGCACCTCCCATAGAGTAACACAGGGAAGCAACTGACAGCCAGCGAGCACTGAAGTGGTTTTGCCGAGGAAGGACAACGATCCCCTGCTCGCTTGCCCAGTATCCCAGGGGATGGCAGCAAGATCACTCGTCGCGTTATTTAGGAAGCCATGCGAGACCACGTACCCAAAGTCAGTTAATGACTCTGCACGAGAGCCTTTGTTCTGCACACAAAAGCTTACGGCTGACACAGCCCCTTTTCTGAACATTTCATCGCGCAGGCATGATTTCTTAGAGAAGTTATTTTAACACCGATTTCCCAAGTGGCTTCGTTCTTGTACTTGGGGATGGAGAGAAGGGGAGATATTTAAGGGAAAAGCAGGTAACTGGGCAGAACTTTGGGTGCTGAATATTCAACCGCTTCCTGGCGCACAGCCTCAGTGAAGCGAGAGCTCACGTGAGCCGCATACAGAGCTTCTTGCAGACACCCTGGCCCCATCATCTACTGCAAGGTGTTTTTTCTGCCTCGCCTGGCATACACCTGAGCAACCCAGGCCTGGCCCTGCCCAGGGGAGGACATCAGAAGTGTAGCTGGGAGGGAAGCGAGCTCTCTTAGCCCTTAACAGTTCAGCAGCCTTACAACCCCTAAGTTTAAAGTGCTTCTATTTATTTCTCTCTCTCACCTCACCAAAACTATCCTGGCTACTTAAAAACCTTTCTACAACAGAAAACCCACCCCTTTTGCTATCTGAGTTGTTGTTCCTCCATCGAGAAGTCCAGAGGCAGAAGGGAGAGGAGCTCTCACCTCCAGCAGCTTCTGGACGTTGCAGGTCGCACACACGCAATCACTTCCCCTCCACCTCCCACCAACCCCATCTTCCGCCAACAGAAATAGCAGTGGGGACATGTCGAACACCCTGCGGAGCCCCAGCGATGTCCTTGCCATGTTTAGTCCTCCCAGCCCGCCCTGCTCTCATGCAGGCGAAGGCTTCACGCAGGGGATACACAATGGGCCTGGGACTGGGGCTGTGCTGCTGTGGGGTGGGTACCAGTCACCATCCAGTTACTGGTGGGATCCCAAAGAGCTCTGCCTGGTCCAGTGTGCCCCAGTGTCCCCTGCCCCTGAAATGAGACCCATCCACACCATGGTGAGAATCATCAGTTTAGCAGCTCAGCGCAGAGTGACTGTAAATCCCAGCCATCCTTCTTCAAGTTTTACTTTGAAGTGGTGCTCTAGGCAGCTGTGAACTCATTTGGGATTCACTTCCACCCCTGATTCAAGTCTCGGAGAACCAGACTAAGCCTGGCTACACTCAGAGGATTTCAGACAGTACAGATCATCCGCTCCCGAGGCGGAGAGCTGCTGTGACCCCCTGCAAGCTCCTTACCACCCCAATACTATACCTAGACCATAGCCTTGCCCAGCAACCTTCCCTGTTTGCCTCTGCCTGGAACGGACAATAAAACCAGCTCACACTGGGAATAACTGAGATGGCCCCCCGCTTTGCACTAAACACCAAATAAAGACCAGACCTTTCTGCAAAACCCTGCCTGAACTGATGCTAAAATGGCAGCTATTCCAGGCAGCGGTCCATTTTCTGATAACACTTATCAGGTTTGAAGTCAAATGCACACCAAATCCCATCTGCCCTCTGCTTGTAACAATAAAAGGCCCTGACAGGTTTTACGTCTTCTCGCCTGCGTTCCTCCTATTCATCTCCAAATGGCTCCTATGCTCCATCTATCTAATGCAGAGCCAGCTCCAAATCAGATTTTTCACCCCAGCAGAACATCCATGAAGAGCCACAGCACCCGTGGAGACGCCACTGAGCACTTAAGAGCAATAGCAAATCTTTTTTTCTGACAGCATTTCCTCAATTTTGACTCGGACAACTTCCAAACTTCCCCACTTCATTCTCAGGCCACAGAGGCTCTTAGCCATATGTTACAACAAATTTAAGAACAGAAGAATGAAGACTGTAATTATACAGAGCCCTCATCTTCTGTATTAAACAGATCTAAATGCAAACTTGGGTGACAACCGTACCGAAGCATCTCCCACATCACAATTAAGGCTGTACCTAATAAAGGAGGGTGGCAATTATTTTAAAAGCTGTAGGCATGCAGATATTCTAATCTCTTGCCCCGGGGGTGGGGAGAAAGGGGGTATTTCAAAGCTTAAAGCTCTCCAGTGATCTGAAAGATCTACGCAGTCGACAAACAGTTTGGAGAGAGTGAGAGATTCAGTGACAGACTGCAGGCTCTTGATACAGAAAGGTCACCCCAATAAAAAAAAATTATAAGTAACGTCTAAAATTATCTGAACAGTTCCTCCACTCCCGGGTCCTGCTCAGCTAACAAAAGCTACTCTGCGTAAGCTGTGGGAGTGTATGAAATCAAAGAGCTCCCGTAGCTCTGGCAGCACACCCACCATGAACTGGAGCAGCAGTACTCCGTTGGGGCAACGCTGAGCAGTGTATGGCAGCCCCCACGCATGCTGGCTCTCCCCTCTCGGTTAGATGACCCCTCTGTGCCCAGGCTTCTCCTTTGCTGTGAGCCCAGCAGCCTGGAAAAGGCTGGCTGTTGGCAAGGTGTTGGGATTCCCGGTGGACAAAGCATGGGCTGGTCCCACAGCACGCAGGTCCTCTTCCAGCCAGGTCTTCACCCTGTGCATCTCCGTTCCAGCTGTGGGCAGGTAGCCCACAGTTCCCTCCTGGAGTGATCGAGCGCTGCAGCAGGTCTCTGGAGAACAGCCTCATTTTGCACACACCATTCACTGCATTTCTTTAGTACAGCGACTAATACACTCTTTTGTCTGGTGTCAAGCACCAGTGGCTGCAGGGAAAACTGTTCTCAAAGGATAATAGAGAGCAGGCCCCTCTCAGGAACCTGAGATGAAAACTGAGGCTGGAGCAATGACAAAACAACCTGCTAAAGCCTAACACTTTGCAGATCCAGGATGCTTTTCCCGCCTGTTCCCCATGCTACTGCTTGAAAGCAGAGCACTGCCTGGTTCCAGAGAGAGATGGTTTGTGATCCACCATTAATGCAAAGTCACCTTCCCTGGTGGCTGAAAGCAGATGTGCTATGGCAGCCCAGGAGCTACACTCAAACACCTACAAGCACGCTCAATCAACGTGGGCAGACAGCCAAGGTTTACAGTGCTGCCCGTGCCATGCTGAACCCAAGGGTACCGCTTTCTGCCAGCGGCATCGCCCGAGCGCTCCTTAGAGTCAAGCAGATTGAGTTTCAGCAGGTGAGGTTGTGCCGGGGGAGATGTGCAGCTCCAGGCTGGGCTGGCGAGGACAGTGAGCCAGCACCTGCTACTGCTGCTGAAGGAGGGAGATCTGATCCCTGCTCCTCAGCTGCACCATGGCAAGCAGCCTTCGTATGATGATTGGGATGAGGAAATTCATCTGGGCTAAAAATACCCAGTTTTGCCTGTTTTAATTTTAACCTAGGTCACTTCCCCAATCCTGTTTCCCCTGAAGCCACAAAAATGCCTGTGTCAGCAAGAAGGAAGGGGTGGCAGAGGAGCAATCTCTGTTTTTGGTGGGGCCACTGAGCTCCCCTGAAGCACCAGAGCCACAGATCATTGCAGTCACTCCCGCAGGGAGTTTCTCAGCGGTGCCCGACAGGACCTGAAGCTCTTCTACCTTCCCTGTGTGCCAGAGAGCCTCTGGATGCTCCTCAGTCTCCCCACGATGAACTCACATCGCATGTCACATCACAAAGTTCACGTTACCCAGTTTCACTCAGCCTCCCTGTCTGAAGTGCTCAGCTCTACAGCTGCCAAGCACCAAAGTCACCGCAAATGGGAAATACCATAAAGCACCGGGTACAGCTTCAGCCCAAGTCTCCAACCAGCTCACAGGAACCACTCTACATCGGGGAAGTTCAAGCTTCAGCTGTTTTCCTATGTAGCTAATAGTCATGAAGCTGTGCAGATTTGTACCTAACTAAAGGCTGTAAAGAAACCGACAATTTAATTTGAGATTCTCTTTCCTCCGCCCCCAACCAAGGAAGAAGGCATGCTGTTCCCCAGCTATGCAAATTTGTTTTCTTTTGCACAGCGGGTAAATACTAAGTAACAATTTGAGATAGTTGATTAATATACTGGCGATTTAGGGTAAGCTATGTATGACTGGAAAACCAAACCCCATGAACAATGCCCTGTGACACTTTCACTAAGGTAAGTTAAATTAGAGCAGGACAAAACTGGACAGAAAAGCTGTTTTTGGAGGCTGTTCCTCCCTGTGTGTTGAAGAGAACGAGCATTCATTAGATACAGAAGACAATCATCAAAATGTCTTATACAAATTGTTTGCTGTTTTTTTTTTTCTGTCTGTGTGGTTAGCAAAGGGAAGCAATGACGAGAAAAAAAAAAAAAAAATCTTCCAACTGGTAGAACTCATCCCCTCACATCACGTTTCTGTCAGAAATGGGAAAACACGAGTGTGACTCCAGCTTCTAGGCAATTTCTCAAGTCAAAACGAATTAGCCAAAAGCTTATGGAACAGCTTATTCTCTTGACACCTACAAAAGCCCAGGAGGTGCCTCATTCCAACACACTTGTTTCCAGGTACTGACCAGGTACTCCCCCAATGCAGCAGTTTGAGGCCTGAAAGTTTCAGCAGCAATTCTGATTCTGGTAGCTTTAGGCCTTTATTTTAAAAATGTGGTTGGTTTAAGGAAATGTATTTAAAACAAGAAATTACAATGTTAAATAAAGAAAAAAAATCAGATGCATTGAAGTCCATTACTTGTGAGCACCTTGATCTAAACACCACCATTCAATGGTGGCTGTCAAAGGAGGTGAGATTTCCATCAGTTTTCCCCACAAAAAAAAAAAAAAAAAAAGGCAAACTAAATTTGGAATTACCCTATTTGTAGGCAGATGCTGCCAAGACCCAAGGACCTTGTCAAGGGAGCACTCTTAGATAGGGCTCAGGCCCTGCCTTGAGTGCTGATCTCTGTCTGCAGCCTGCCAAGGCATGTTCCACACTGGGAACTCCAGAGACAGCTGACTGACCTCCACGCAGAGTGGATTTTGACACACAATATGCAACACTAATGTTATGAGCAGTTGCTAGCTCTGACTTCTAAATATGACCTAGTTCTATGTGATACAGGGAAATACAACGTGTCTCTCACCTGATGGCCCCAGAAAGCTCTGCAGGAAGCCTGTTAAATCATGGTCACAGTGTTGGAAGTAGAGGGGAGTGACACAGCCCACATCACAGAACAAGTCTCTGGCGAAGGATTTGGAAATAAACCCCCACCCTGCCCAACTCCCAGGCTGGCACTGAAGCCACCAGGCACACCTGCCTCTGAGACAATCATTATGGACAAATCTGTGCATTGCATCTGCCTTACTCCTGGTTTAGAGCAAATAAGTCAAAACCAACTCTGTCCGAGTGTCCAGACTCACTCCTCTTCCAGTCACAGAAACCCTCAACTTGATCTTGCCCCAACTGTCCAGTGTCTGTCCCCAAGACACGCCTTGGGAAAACCATCACCAGAATAATGCAATACAGCAAATCCCCTCCTGTCTCCAGGCTCAGCCCAATGGGAATGACCCCAGAATTGAGGCCAGAGGGAAAAGAAATTTCACATGAATAAATATTGCATAACACCCATTCCCTAAAAGACTTGAAACCAAGAGAAAAAAAAAAAAAATACACCTCCCTGTACAACTCAGACCTTTGTCTCCGCCCTGTGCTTGCCTGGACAGGAGGGCCCCGGCACAAGCACAGACTAAAAGCAGAAGTAGAGTAACTTCCTCTCCTCCAGCAACGCACTCAAGGCACAAAACTTATCTAGAAATGACACCTAAAGAAAAGAACATGCTGCAGATGAGTTAAGAGCCAGAAGCAGAGCACTATCAGCCGCACTACGAATCGATCAGGAACAATCGGTACACCAGGCAAGCATGCTGACGCACAAGGAAGGAGGCTTTGCCGTAGAGTGAAATGGAAACTTCGGGGGCCTGCAGGCTGGTGCAGAGCGAGCAAACCCAGCTCTGGTCGCACAGTTAGGGTTTCAAGGTGTCTTTAAACCTGCAGACTGCCACCTCTACATTTAGGTAAACACAGGGATGCATGTGCATTCTTCTCTCTCCAGCTGGAAGAGTGCATCGGTAAGGACTTGTGATAAACGAGTGTTTTTGACACATGCTATCAACCTCCGTACATGTAATATTTTCTAATGGATGCAGCTGCAATACCATAGTGGTCACCTGGGAGCTCTCTCTTCCCAGTGTGGTGCCCATGCTCTGGGGAAACCTGTTGCGTTAAACGATCAGGCTCAAGAAGAATAAAAAGCCTGCGAGCAGCTCAGCTATCCTGCAAGGCTGTACAGCCTGTCGGTTATTTTATGGGGGAAAAAAAAAAACAAACCAAAAAACAAACAAACAAACAAACCAACAAAAAAAAATTAAGCAGGAAGTCAACAGAGAGGGGAAAGCAGAGGAAATGGCCTCTGTCAAAGTTCTGCATGCAAAAGGTTGACAGCTTTGAAAGCCACTGGAGAAAAAGGTGACACAGAAAAAGGCACCTGCCTGGGGAGGCCCTTCCCAGGGCAGCCTGGGCCCTGCTCTTTGAAGCGCCAGGGCAGGCTCCACCTCAGAGATAACACCACTGCTTTGCTTCTCAAGGCTTTGTCTCTGTACAAAGGTACGCAGTGCAGACAGCGCAGGAAGCTCACAGGTAGCCCAGCTGCAGATAAGGACGTTTATACAAAGGGACTCTCTTCTGTGCTAAACTGTGCTCAGATAAGCACCTTTACAGCCCTGGTACAACACTCACATTAAAATAATCCCTGGCTCCCCAGGGACTGAGCTGTCCCAGCCAGAGATGCAGGTGCAAACCAGCCCCCAACCCACCCCCCGAGGCCAGGACACCCACCAGCCTGGCACCAGGGGCCATGGCAGACCTGTGGGCCTGCACCCCTCCTGCTTGGGAAAGTAAAGAGGGGCAGGCTGGAATCTGCTCTCCACCCTCAAAGCAAAAGGCTAAGGCCACGGCTCCCCCCACAGGCTTCCTGTTCCTGGGCTCCCCCCCCCACATTCTGTACCAGTGCTGGCACCACGCTTGTCCCGTTCTGTTGAAAGTTGCTTTACCCAAAACAAACATCCCTGCAAATTCAACCTTCCCCCCTTCCCAGCTCCCTCCTTGCCCAGGCCCTCTCCTCCAGGTGGTCTCCCACAGCCCGCCTCAACCCGGCAATCCCCA
>VXBH01000884.1:19912-32299 GCA_013400035.1 Rynchops niger | reverse complement strand
AAAGTGTGGAGGGATCCCCAAAAGTGTGTGGGGTCCCCAGGGGATATGGGGTGCTCCTGGTGTATGGGTGTCCTGCAAAATATGGGGCACCCCCCGGGATATAGGGGTACCCCAGGCAGATGTGGGTGTGCCCCAGAGCACAGGGGTCTGCACAAGAATGGGGTGCTCCAGGGATATGGGGGTGCCCACAGGGAAAAGGGGTGTCCCGCGGGCTGCGTGATCCCAGGGTTATGGAACCCCAAAAGCATGGGGGTCCCCCACAGACCAGGGGAGACCCAGGGTGATGGGAGGATGCCCCAAAGGGATGGGGGGTCCCCCAAAAGCGTGAGAGTGCCCCGGGGAATGGGGACGCCCTAGAGGGGCTGTGGGGTTGGCCTGGAGCTGGGGGGGGTGTGCCCAAAACTTTGGGGGTGCCCTAGAAGACTATGGGTGTGTCCTCAGGGAATAGGAATGTCCTCGGGTCTGTGGTGACATCCCAGGGGTATGATGGTGCCCTACAACTGTACGGGTGCCCCCAGGGAAGAGACATGCCCCAAAAGTGTGGGGTACCCCTAAAACTGACAGGCACCCCAAAGCTGTGGGCATGGAGGTGCCCCAAGGCTTTAGGGGTGTCCCAGAGGGTCAGGGGTGCCCAGGGGGTGTCCTTGGGTGCAGGTGTTCCCCAAATACAATAGGGGTGCTCAGGGGAGCAGGGGTGCCCCAAGGCTATGGGAGTGCTGGGGGTGTCCCCTGAGCCTAGGGGGACATGACTTGGCTCAGCATGGCACAGCCAGGGCAGGAGGGACATGGGGCTCTGCTCTAGGAGGGTCCCCCGCAGCACCCCTCAATGGGGAGCAAGCCAGCCCTGCAGTGCCCCAGTGTCCCCCAAAGCCCCGGTGTCAACCCCTGCTCTATCAATGGGGAAACTGAGGCACGGACCCCTGCCCTGCCTTTGCCCAGCGGGCTGCCTGCCAGACTTCCCCTATGGCCCCGGGGGGCCTCCGCTCTCCCAGGGGGAGGTGGGCACAGCACTCGGGGTGCCTCCAAGGGGAGCCCCACATCCACTGGGGGCCAGGGGACAAAGAGGGGAGCCCTGGCTGGAGCCCCCCACTGCAGAGGGGGTGGTATCCCTTGGGTGCGCCCCAGTGTCACCTGCTGCTGGGTGGCCCTCCTGGGATGGGAGGGTGGTGTCGCTGTCGGGACGGACAGAAGAGCTCGTGCACCAAGTAACGGGTTAAGAAAGGGCGACCTTTATTGCTGCAATCTGACAGGTTTTATATTTTTACACACTGTCCACGCGGCAAGCATGCAGGTGATTCTCTTTATTCGTTGGTTACAACTTGTCAAGCACGCGTTACCAACAGCTATGTGATTGGTTTACAACCTATGTTTATATGATTAAATCAATTAGTTCATTGGTACATGTCTTCTGTCCATCCCCAGCTATGCAACACAACCTTTTCCTCTTTTCCCAGATGTAGCTCCGCTTATCTTGTTACCGTCCCGTTTTCTGCTTCTGGAACAGCTTCAAGGAGAATTCACTATCACACTCGGGCCTCTAGCCAAGGCTTCTCCTTTAGGCTCATATCAAGGGCTGGATTGTTCATCACAATCAAATCGTGGCCCTTCTCACTCAGCCACTCCTCCACAGGGTGGCAGGGGGCTGTGGGCTCCCCCCAGCCCCGCTGAAGGCGTCCTTGTGGGGCTGGGGAAGGGTCCCTTCTGACACTTCCCCTTGACGCTGGGAGAAGGTTTTGCAACCTCGCTTCCTCCCCGGGCGGCATAAAGCGGGCGGCGGAGGCAAGGGGCACAGGGAGACAGCAGAGCGGTGGGTGCAGGTGAGGGACCCTCCGGCTGGCCTGGCGGGACCCCCCAGCCTGGCACTGCCACGCTCCCTCCCAGAGCCCTTTGAGGGTGACGCCTGGATTCGTCCCCGTGTCCGGGAGCATCCCAGTGAGAACCGACTTGGGACAGAGAGAAGACCCCAGATCTGAGGGGACGGTGAGGGCAGCGAGCGGTGAGTCCCCAGGGTGACCAGGACTTCTCTTGGGCTTTGACAGCCCCCCCAGCACCCGGCTGAGCCCCCTCACATGTAGGGGGGCTGGGGTGGGGGCCAGGGTGGGCTGCTCCAGCTGCCCGAGGGGCTGCCGGGTGCGGGGGGAGCAGGAGGTGGTGGGTGGGGGCACCCAGGGCTGTGCTCAGAGCCCATCTCGGGTTCAAACCCCCCGCAGTGCCAGGGGACATCGGCTGTGGGTGCCCCGGGGGGAAGCGCTCACTCCCATTTCCTCACACAGTGATCACCAGGAGGGTGCTTCCCCATGCTGTGTCCCTCCTTCCCCCCGGCAGGGACCCCCAGGGCCACCCCAGTGTCCCCCAGCCCTTCCAGTGTCAGGAGGGAAAATGGGGTGCTGCTGGTTCCCCCAGGCAAGCCAGCGGCGGGGTACCTGTGGGTGCGGGATACCCAGTCCCAGAGGAACCACTGGGATTTTGGAGTGGGGAGGCAGAAAGAAGCAGCCAAAAATAGATGGAGGGGAAGCGCTGGTGTCTGGCTCTGTTCCATGCCTCTGGTGGCCCTGCTCGGGGTAACGTTTCACTGGCAGTGTCCCCAGCCGTGGTCCTCTGGGGTGCTGGGGCATCACCATCCCAGCACCACCATCCCAGGATCACCATCCCGGGGTCACCGCAGGAGCAGGGCTAGCAGAGCCAGGGAGGGGCACCAACCCAGCTGCAGCTGTGGGAATTCTCACTGGGCAGGAGGGGAAAGTGGGTCCCAGGGAGAGTTTGGGTTCAAACAAGCCAGTTCAGTCTCCCCCAGCACTGCAGGGACTCAGTGCCCATGACCAGCCCTGGCATCACTAAGCCCTGGAGGGGCTCAGAAACGAGAGTCTGGATCCATACTGGGAGAAGGCTGAAACCCAGTGATCTTCAGGGAAGCAGGGACAGAGCAGGGAAGTGGTGTCCTATGTGCGAGGAGACAGGAAGAGCAACTGTCACCTGTGATTTCCCCATCGTGGCTGAGCACAGGGGACACGGGGATGCCCGGCAGCGCCCGTCTGACCAACAGGAAAACCAGAGACATGAAATATTTCCAAAGCTGCCTGTAAAAGGGTGACACGTCTTTCTGTCTGGGGGGAGAAACCGCTCAGACAGGGACAGAACTGGAAGGGTAAAAAGGGCATGAAACCACCTTCAGACCTTCTCAAGTCCCTGCCTGCCCTGGGCACCGTGACTGCAGCCTTGTCGCTGGCTGGGGTGGCAGATGGGGCAGCGCCAGCAGTGATGCTCAGTGGGATGGGGAAGCCAGAGGGATCCAGAGATGCTCAAAAGATTTTGCAGGTGCCCAAGGGGCCCTGAGATGCCCAAAGAGCTCAGAGGCTTTTGAAGGGCACACACAAACCAGGGGGGTCCAGGGATGCTGAAGGGGCCAGGTGTCCCCTGGAGGGAGGTGATGCTGCATTGATGGGTAAGCCCCCTCATCCCAAGACAAGGTGGACGGTCCGTGGGGGAACCCCTTCCTCCATGGGGGACAGGGAAGGGACGGGGTTGGGATGAAGTGGAGCTGACTTGGGGGTGCTGGGGGTTTTGTAAAAGCAGACATATGAGGGACAGTGTCCAGCTGCAGCACTGCCCCTTACCTGGCACAGCAGGAACATGGGGCACGGTGGACTGATGGAGGGGGGATGTCCACTGGCTGGGAGGGGATCTGGGGGGCAATGGACATGCCAGGGGACCCAGAGATGCTGTCACCCCTAGCCCACACCACCATCCCACCCCATACTCATGTTGCTTTGTGCTCCACAGGCAAAATGGAGTCCTTCTCCTTCAGCGGGGATTTCTCTGATCTCTTGTCCCTCTACAACTACACCTATGAATACAGCACAGCCATGCCCGACACTGCTATCTCCTCTGCCCCATGCCGGCCTGATGGCTCCGTCCTCAACAAGTACCTGGTGGTGGTGATCTACTGCCTTGTCTTCATCCTCAGCGTGGTGGGGAACGGGCTGGTGGTGCTGGTGGTGACCTCCAGCCACACCAATCGCTCTGTCACCGATGTCTACCTGCTCAATCTGGCGGTGGCAGACCTGCTCTTCGCCCTTAGCCTGCCACTCTGGGCTGCCTACCGAGCCCATGAGTGGGTCTTTGGCACCGTGATGTGCAAAGCTATCTCCATGCTGCAGGAGGCCAACTTCTACAGTGGCATCCTGCTGCTGGCCTGCATCAGCGTGGACCGCTACCTGGCCATCGTCTACGCCACCCGGGCTGCCACCGAGAAGAGGCACTGGGTAAAGTTTGTCTGCTTGGGCATCTGGGTCTTCTCCGTGCTGCTCTCCCTGCCCGTGCTGCTCTTCCGTGAGGCTTTCCCCTCGCCCAGCAATGGCACTGTGTGCTATGAGCAGATCGGTGGCGAGGACACAGCCAAGTGGCGAGTGGTGCTGCGGATCCTGCCGCAGACCTTTGGCTTCGCCCTGCCCCTCCTGGTGATGCTTTTCTGCTATGGTGTCACCATCCATACCCTCCTGCAGACCAAGAACTCCCAGAAGCAGCGGGCCATGAAGGTCATCTTTGCCGTGGTGCTGGTCTTCCTCATCTGCTGGCTGCCTTACAACATCACATTGGTGAGCGACACCCTTATGAGGATACGAGCCATCACTGAGACCTGCGAGAGGAGGAACCGCATCGACACGGCCCTCTCCATCACACAGGTCCTGGGCTTTGCCCACAGCTGCATCAACCCCATTATCTATGCCTTCATTGGGCAGAAGTTTCGCAACAGCTTCCTCAAGATTCTGGCACAGCGTGGGCTCATCAGCAAGGACGCTGTGACCCGCTATGGCCGTGCCTCCTACACCTCCACCTCTGGCAACACGTCCACCACCCTCTGAGCCCTGCTGGGACCCGACCCTCGCAGCTCCCAGCTGGTCCCAGCATGCCACATACCCAGCAGCCTCACCCAGCCCCCTGGGATGCGGGTGGTGATGCCACAGGAATGGGCAGGGCTACCACTGGCTGGAAGGAGGCTTGGGCAGCGAGGGGGTAGGACCCCATTGCCAGGGAAGTGATGCCAAGTGCTGCTCACCCTCCCTGCTCTTTGGGGTAGAGCCTGTGACTTTGGGGACCCCATGGCCCCGCTGTGGGGACGGTGTTGGTGGCCGACAGCCATCCAGCAATAAAGGAATTGGTGGGTTGGTCACTGTCACAGTTTAACCCCCCCTGGCAACTAGGACCATGAAGCTGTTCACTCACTCCCCCTCCCCCCAAGTAGGTTTGGGAGAAGAGTGAGAAAAAGGAAAAAAAATCTCATGGGTTGAGATAAAGACAGTTTAATAGAACAGTAATGTAAGAGAGAAAAAAAAATAATGGTAAAAGAATATACAAAATAAGTGATGAAATGCAATTTTCACCACCTAATGATCAATTGCCCAGTCCGTCCCGAGCAGCGATTGTGGATTCCTGCCCCCAGGTCAACCCCCATTTATATACTGAGCATGATGTTTATGGTATGGAATATTCCTTTGGCCAGCTTGTCCTGCCTGCGCTCCCTCTCAGCTTCTATGAGAAGCTGAAAAAGTCCTTGACTTAATATAAGCATTACTTAGCAGCGACTAAAACAGTTATGTGTTATCAACATTATTCTCATACTAAATCCAAAACACAGCAGCTACTAGGAAGAAAATTAACTTTACCCCAGCTGAAACCAGGACAGTCACCCAGGTCTGTCTCCTCTTTGCCATGGGGAGGGGGATGGCAGAATGGGGCCAGGGCGCGTCTCTGGGGACAGTGGGTCCTGAGGTCTCCACCTCAGTGCCAAAGCAGAGGTGCCAGCTGAGCCCGGTGGGGTGTGAGTAACCCCGCTGCCAGGCCAGGGAAAGGCTGTTACCCAAGAGGCTGTTGCAGAGAGTTCTGCATCCTGTGCATCCCCAGAAGGGACACAAAGGGCTTGGTCCACACAGCCACCCAGCCAGGTCCTGGTACTTCTCCAGTGTGGGGGTCTCCATGTAGCATCTGTCACACCTGGGGACGAAATTACTCCCTTCCCGACCCCAATCTGAGCCACATTGGAGCAAATCACTGCAAGATCCCTGGGAAGCCCCTTGCTGCAACCAAGCAGCCCTGTGACTGCTGCCCTGAAGGGTGCTGTCACCCGGGGCACTCCTTGCCCCCCCCCTCCCCCCACCCCCCGATACTGTGGTGCCAGGACTTCATTGTGCAAAGGGCTGGGGACCTGTCCCTTACACAACCAGGACATTTCCGCCCCAGCTTGGGCAACTGGGGCTGGCACCAGAGTGGGGCAGAGGTGATGAAAAGGGGGCTGTGACCCTGCTGGGATCCCTGCTGTGTGCCTGGTACCGGGGTGCCTGTCCCACCATGCTGAAGCAACTCTCCATGGGGGGTCCTGTACTGCTCCTCCATCCCCCCTGCTCCAGGCTCCTCGGGGTTCATAACCGTGGCGGGCATCAGTGGGTGCCAGCTGTGGGCTGGCTCACGGGTGGGCACGGGGGTCCCTGGCACCTGTGTAGGGAGCCCTGGGGACTTGGGGCAGGGCAGGGTCAGTGGGGGGGCTGGGCAGGGACAGCCCATCACCTTTTCATCTGGGAAACCTCTTGCCCAAGCGGTTCCTCCCAGCCTGGCAGGAAGCCGGGGCTGTTGGCCAACAACTGTCTCCCCTTCCCGTTGCTGCCTCCCCACTGCAGGATGGAGCAGATGGCAGCTCAGCCTGGCCGCAGCTGGGACGACCCTCACGGGGATGGTTCCCCCCAGGAGGGCTCGGACATCCCCATACCGGCATCCCCCCACCCCACACCCAGTGTGGGCATCAATCCAGCGATGACCGATAGACGACACGGGAGCCACAGGGGTAGCAGGAATAGGTTGTTTTCTTCTCCATGGACCAGCCACATGAAAGATACATCTCAAACCCAAAATGTTGGGCAGCAGGACCTGACTGAAGGCCCCCGACACCTGCGTCCCCGGTAAGTTGGAGAGGAGGCAGCCAGGGCAGGGCATGTCCTGGGCACGGTGCGAGGGCTGTGGTCCCGGCTCATGTAGCCTGTGGGTGCCTTTGCTGGTAGCAAAGGAGACAGCAGCGCCCCTGCTTGCCCACGTCCACAGAGCACGCGTGGCACACCTTGCCCTGGCACAGCCTGCCAAGAGAGCGGGCAGTGAGAGCTGTACCATGCCGGTGCCACCCCCGGTGTCCCCCATAGCCCACCTGCAGTTGTACCGCCGCGAGAGGAGGCGGAAATCCTTGTGGCAGCGGGCGCAGAGCCCTGCGTCATGGGGTGCCGGGCTGGGCATCGGGGTGTCAATGCCCTCTGTCTTCTGCCACAAGGCATCCTTCTCCCTGCGGGAGGGGACAGGTCAGCCCCAGCAGGAGTGTGCCTGGTGGCGGGGGTCCAGAAGCATGCCCTGGCACTCCAGACCCAAGATGGGCACCCAAGTCTCTCCCCAGGTCTCCCAAGGTGGTGAACAAAATTCACCTGGGCTCTGGTGCCCTCCTCTGGGCAAAGGGGTTTGGGTCCCCCCACCTGCTCATGGCCCCACACCCCCCACCACCCAGGGCTCTCACCGCAGCAGCTCCAGCAGCCGCCCCTTCATGTCACGGATGAGCTCCTGCTGCCGCGCCTGCTCGGCGCCACGCATGGCCTCCCGCTCCAGGGCCTCCCGCTGTGCCCGCTGCAGTGCCGATGCCCAGCGCTCCCCATCCTGCCGGGCCCTGGAGTGGGGCAGCAGGCAGATGGTCCCCTTGTCCCTCAGCTGCCCATCTCCATCCATCCATCCATCCATCCATCCATCCATCCATCCTTTCCTCCCTCCCTCCCTCCCTCTACCTGCTGCCCATCCATCCCCAAGCCAGCTCCCCATCCTCACAGCCCCCTTGCCATCTGCCGGGACAGTCACCCACCTGTTTCCCAGCTGTTCATCCATCCTTCCCTCCACCTGTCCCTCTGTCCTTCTGCCCCCCCATCCATCTATCTACTCACCCCAAATTCATCCCTCTGTTCCTCCATCCACTTGTCCCAAACTCATCCCTCTGTCCCTCTGTGTGCCCACCCATCAACTTGTTCACCCCAAATTCATCCCTCCATCCACCCACCCCTCTACTCATCCCAAATTCACCCCTCCATCCACCCCTCTATCCCTCCACCCATCTGCTTTCCCCAAGTTCATTCTTCCACCTCTCTGTCCACCCACCCCTCCACCTACCTCTCAGTCCCCAAATTGGCACCTCCCTCCAGCCCTCCCTCCCCAAACCTTTCCCTCCTTCCCCCCTCCCATCCCCAGGAGCTGCTCCCCTGGATCCAAACAGGGCACCATGTGGGTCCCATGGGAAACCCTCCATCAGTGGGACGAGGGACAGTGGGAGTGAGGGGTCCCTGCCCAACCTGCTGAGCTGCTCCTGCAGCCGTGCCACCTCCTGCTGCTGGGCCAGGAGCTGCTGCCGGCTCTGCCGGGCTTCCTCCTGTGCTGTGGTGGCCAGGGCGGCCAGGCGCTGTGGGAGAGCGGGAGCTCAGCCCTGGTCCCCCAAACCCCCGGCCTCACCATGGGGTCCCCTTGGGCTTGCCCGTACCATGGCCATGCTGGTGGCTGTGCCAGGCTCTCCCTCCACCTGGGGGTCTGGTGGGGGCTCCAGGGGGCCGCGGGCAAGCTCCAGCGCCCGCCGCAGCACCTCTTCCACGGCGGCCACTTCCTCGGGGACACTGGTATCCTCCAGTCTGTCCATCGGTCCCGCTGCCAGTGCTGCCTGGCAATCCTGCAGGCGTGAGGCCAGTGCTGCCGCCTCCGCCAGCGCCCCGGCCAGCCGGGCACCCCGCTCCTCCGCTGCCTGCCGCCAGCCCTGTGCCTCCTCTTGCGCCCGTGCCAGCGCTCCCGGGCCCCCCGCCGCCACCGCCGCCGCCAGCGCCTGCCCCAGGAAGGTGTTGGTCTCCCGCAGCGCCTCAGCCTCCTGTGCCCGCAGCTCGGCACACCGGGCGCTGGCCTCCTCCTGACGCCGGTGCCGCCGCTGCTCCCATGCCAGCCGGGAAGCCAGCGCCCGCGATGCCGCCTCCCGCTGCCCCAGCTCAGCCCGCAGCTGGGACACCAATGCCCGCAGGGATGCCTCTGTCCCATCCGGCTGTCCGGGCACTGGCAGCGAGGAGCCCGGCATGCACCCGGTGCTGGGTGGTAGGGACGTGCCAGGCTCCTCATCACCATTGGACCGGGGTGCTTTGCCAATGCCGTGTGCATCCTCCAGCTCCTCCACATCCACATTCTCCATCTCCTTCTCATCTTCCTCCAACTCATCTTCATCCTCCTCTTCCATTTTCTTCTCCACCTCCACGTCTTCCTCCACATCTATGTCCACATCCTCCTCCTTCTTCTCCTCTTCCTCCTCCTCCTCATCCTCTTCCTCCTCCTCCATCTCCTCTTCATCCTCCTTTTCCACATACTTCTTTACTTCCACATCCTCTTTCACCTTCACATCCTCCTCCTCCACCTCTACACTCCCTGTCCGTGGGGCAGTAAAGGTGGGTGGGCATGGGTGGGCTGGCACCCCACGGGGTGATGTGATGGGATGGGCGATTACATCGGGCCATCCATGCGCCTCGATGATGATGCCATCTGTCTGCAGGGCCATCTTTGCTGGGCTGCTCCTGGACACTGGGCTGGGCCGTACCAGTGTCCTAAATGGGACACCAGACTCAGGGCCACCGGGTCACCCCCAGGGTGAGCTAGGCACTGCCACCCTCCCTACAGGGCTCCCTGGGCATGGTCAGCCTTTGAAGATGCAGAGGGCAGCAGGGCTGGTGGCACCAGGTGGCACCTGGTGACAGGGGAGCAGGGAGGCTAGTACCATCAGCCCAAACACCTGCAGAGTAGGTGGCACCCAGAGACCCCCATGGCGGTGGCAGGGGAAAACCGCATGTGTGCTTGTGGCATTGCGTGCCCAGGAGCGTGCAAGCAGCAGGGCAGGCGTGAGTGTGCGGAGCATCTGTGTCCACAAGTGCCCCTGGCAAGTGTGCCCGGGGGCAAGGGTGTGCACGCACACGTGTGTGTCCCTGTGTCTCAGATGTCACAGTGGCACGGTGCTGCAGCAGACCTGTGCCTGGGCACATACTTGTCAGAGGATGGCAGTGTGTGTGTGTCCATGCACATGTGGCACCTTTGTGGGCGCAGGAGGGCCAGGGTGGCAGGGGGACACCCGTGTGATGCTCTGTGATGCTGAGCCCCAGGTGCTCCTGATGCCCCTTGTTTCCCTGGTGCCCTTGGCACCCCTGATACCCCAATGCCCCTGATAACCCCCACATCCCCAGGCTCACTCAGAGAACATGGGCCAGGCGATGTCCAGGTCAGCCCTGCGCAGGGCCAAGTGGAAGGTGACGCCATCCAGCTCGTAGAGGCTGCCTAGGATCTCTGCCCGGCGTTGGGGGCTCAGGAAGGGGCTGCGGGCGTAGTACCACTCACTGCAACCACAAAACCAGCTCACACACCACTCCGTGTCCCCGGGGAAGGCAAGAGCATCTGCAGCATCCTTGCCAACCAGGTGCTGCAGGGTGCTGCCTGCCCTGGCTGTGCCTCCCGCCATGGAGAGCATCCCCTCCCCGTGGCCCCCACTCTCACCGCAGGCTCTCGGGGTCGAGGAGGCAGAGCTGCAGGGACTCTGCCAGCTGGCGGTGCACCAGGCAGTACCGCAGGAAGGCTCGGCCCCTGCCCACGGGGGTCTTCAGCTGAGGGGGAGAGGGGGTTATCCAGCCCTGCCACGCCAGCCTGCCCCCCCGCCCCCCCTCATCCCATGCAGGAGGGAAGGGTGTCCCCAGGGCCAGGGCTGGGAGGCAGTGGGGACCCCGGAGGGGAGAAAGGACCAGTGGGTGAATCCTCAGTGCCCTGATGAGCGCGTGCCTGTGCCCAAGTGTGTGCGCACCCGCAGACAAGCACGAGCACATGCATGTGTGCGTGCATGAGACCCCAGGTGCCGCACAAGCCCGTGCCCACCTTGTCCAGGGAGGTGACAAAGCGAACGCCCTCGTGCTCCTGCCGGCGCCGTGCCAGGCCCTGGCACAAGAAGTCCCAATAGTCCTTGCGCTGCCCGAAGAAGCTCCTCTTCTCCTTGAGGTCGAACTGGCAGAGACAAGGGCTTGGGCTTGCTTGTTTCGGGGTGTCCTCTATTGCCCCAGGCTATCCCCTTGTGGGGCTGGGATCCAGCCAGCTCCCCCAGCAGGGTGGGTCCTGGTGTTCCCTCCTTGCTGGCTCCATGCCTCAGTTTCCCTTTTGCAGCATGTGCAATTACACATGCGGAAGTGGGTGAGCCTGGTCCTGGGTGCTCACATGGCTGGGGATGCTCAGGAATGGGCAATGTTGGCTGGGGTCATCCCACCCCCCGAAACGGCCAGCACAGGGTCTCCTCTGCTCCCAGCTGTGTCCCAGGGGAAACTGAGGCAGGGAGTGGCAGGTATGGAGGAGCAGGGTACCTGGAGGAGGAACTCCAGCTGGGCACAGAGGCTGTGCAGCTCCCGGCTCCCGTCCGTCACTGGCAAGTTCTGCTCTCGGTAGCTGTGGTTCAGCTCGGCCACGGTCTCTGCGGGATGGCAGGGCTGAGCTGGCACGGGCGGCAGGCACCCTGCCTCATCCCACCCCCCTCCCCACCGCCTCCTGGCTCCCAGCCCTGGGGATTTCTGTTGGCGGGTGAAAGAGGAACCTGCCCTGGGATGGAATGAGGGAGCAGGGGGAGAGAGGGGCACAGGTACCCGCTGGGCACTGCTGGTCCCCTGGGGCTGTCAGCAAGGACGGGAGCAGGCAGCACTGGTAGGGTTGGCACTGGGATGCTCTGGTGCAGTCCTGGCAGTGACACCCCCCTGATGCCCATGGGCTGGGTGTGAGGAGGGGCCCGGCATGGCCAGGGTGAGATGTGGCAGGCTGGCAGGGGACAGGCTGGCACACTTACTCTGCAGGTCCTTGATGACGCGGTTGAGCTCCCCGTCCCCTGCCATGGCTGTCCCCAGGGGTCTGCAAAGGCAGGGGCAGCAATGAGAGGTGCCAGGCTGGCACTCACCTGGCACCCCCAAACTCTGCCCTGAGGAGAGGGTCTGCCCCCCACCCACAGCTCCACCCCCCAGCTGCCTGCTGTTAAGGTAAGAGGGGGTGGGCTCAGGTACCCCCTTTCCCTACCCACTATGGGTAGGGAGGTATGGGGTGGGCAAAGGTGCCCTATCCCGTACCCCTTTAGCTGTCCATGTCCCCTATCCCAAAGTGCCCCCAGGCTTTGCCCCCATTCCTCAAGGGGCTCCTGGGGCTGAGCCCCCCCACCCTGGTGTGTCCCTGTCCTTGTCCCTGTCCCCCAGGATTCAGGATGTGGGTTTGGTGCAGGGGAAGCGCTGCCTTTGCTTCTGCTCTCGCTTCCTTTGCTCAGGGCATGAACAGTGTGGGGGGCTG
>VXBH01000883.1:38356-61135 GCA_013400035.1 Rynchops niger | reverse complement strand
TGTGCCCTTTCCTTTCCATGCCAGATCCCAACCACCACACGCTGGTTAATCTTGCCTGGACAGGAGAGCACCAATCACCCACGCACCGCTCTTGGACTCGCATTAATTTTAACGGCAAGCTGCCTAGTTCTTTCATTAGTTCTGGGCTTGACAGAAAACATTTGAGCAGGTGAATGGTGAATTCCTAGCAAACATTTTCTTCTCGGCCCAAGCACAAACACAGCCCGGGCAGAGAATGGATTGAGAGAGCCCTGAGCAGAAGGACTTGGGGGTGATGGTGGATGAGAGCCGGCAACGTGCACTTGCAGCCCAGAAAGCCCCCCGTATCCTGGGCTGCAGCCCCAGTAGAGCGAGGGAGGGGATTCTGCCCCTCTGCTCCGCTCTGGGGAGAACCCCCGCCGTGCTGCCTCCGGCTCTGGGGCCATGAATATCAGGACACGGAGCTGTTGGAGCGGGGCCCGAGGAGGCCACAAAGATGCTGCAAGGGCTGGAGCCCCTCTGCTGTGAGGACAGGCGGAGAGAGCTGGGGGGGTTCAGCCTGGAGACGAGAAGGCCCCGGGGAGCCCTTAGAGCCCCTTCCAGTCCCTAAAGGGGCTCAAGGGGGAACGGGTTTAAACTGAAAGAAGGGAGATTTAGATGAGATATTAGGAAGACATTCTTTGCTGTGAGAGCGGTGAGACACGTGCCCAGGTTGCCCAGAGAAGCTGTGGCTGGCCTGTCCCTGGAGGCGTTCCAGGCCAGGTTGGACGGGGCTTGGAGCAACCTGGGCTGGTGGGAGGTGTCCCACTGGCATGGGGGGAGGAACTAGAACGTCTTTAAGGTCTCTTCCAACCCAAACCATTCAGTGGTTTTACGAAGTCTCAGCCAAGCTCCTCAAAACAGCGCAGGCTCACAGTCTCCATTCTCAAAGCTCGGCTCCCTCTTCATCAATGAAAGGCGCAGAGGGACTGCAGGGTCACAAAGAGACCATACCCTCGTGCCCTCCTCACAACACGGGCCACGAGCTCAAGTACCAGGAACACGGGGCCTGTTCCGTCTGCTCCAATACCTCTGTCAGCCGCCAAAGGACAGAAAGGAAGGAACAAAGTTCCCCCGCCTGCAGCTGGCAGCCCGTCCTCCTGATGGCAGGTCCACATCCATCGCCGCCTCCTCCTCCACATCCATTTCCTTGTTCTCAGGCACATTGATGTCCATGGCCATCTCAAGGTCCATCCACTCTTCAAAAATTTTGGCAGCTGCCTCGGCAGCCTCCAGCGTGAGTTGTAACATCCTAAGATAAAAGGCAAGCAGAAAAGTGCATTGGTCCTGCCCTGCCCTGCCAAGCAGACCCATGGGACAGGGGTCTCCACACCCCTGCCCCTCTCGCCGGCCAGGGAGAGCCGTGGGCACATCCCCAGCAGGAGCTGGCTCGACCTGGGCAGCACCCACCAGTGCTGATGCCCCAGCGCCTGTAGCTGGAGGCTCCTGTACTTCTGCATCTTCATCATTTGCTGGTGGGGCACAGTCTTCTGGATCTGGCAGAGCAGAGAGGGCAGGGGTGAGTGGCCCTGCTCCCTGCCCCGTGGGGCCCTGGGCACACACCCCGGCCCACCCCACACAGACCCCGGCCCGCTCCTGCCTGGGCACCCAGAAGCTCATTACTCGGTTCAGGTGGCCTTTGGGCTTGGCGCTGCTCCCCTGGCAGGGCTCAGCTCCCACGGCTCCAGCCTGGAAAGGGGCAGCGCACCTCCCAGGGCTGTTTCCCAACATGCGAAGGGTGAGGAGAAGCCACCTGCCAACAGAAGAGACATCCCCAGGATGCCCACACCAGCCCCTATCCACCTTTCTGCCTCCATCTTGCTGTCTCACATGGGACCATCCCATGCGTTGGTCTATTCCTCGCCACTCTGCCCTGCGGTCGTGTACTAGCAGCGCTGAACCCCATCCCATGCTGGTGAGTTCTGGTCCCTGCTGCCGCCGATGGCAAGCGCGGCCTTCGCACTGCCCCACTCCCAGCCCAGGGGCTCCCTGACAGCGCTGCCCAGGGGCTGGCAGAAGAAGGCAGAGGAGCTGCAGGCGGAGGATTTCCTGGGGTGCACGGCAAGTGCGGAGCTGCACCTTAGCCCCTGTCTGGTGCAGGGCATCTGGAGGAGCCTGCACCCCGGCTTTGCCTGCCTACAGGTCTACCGCGGGGACCAGGACAGGCAGGTGCATAAGGTACTGTCCTACGGAGAAAAGGGGACACCGGGGGAGCGGGGGACCCCCTGCCCACCTTGCCCAAACATGCAGGGTATGTGGCGGTCACCAACAGAAGCAACCATCCTTTGCCCGCCCGCAGCTCTTGTTACCCAAAGCAACTCCATGGGCCCTACAAATGTTCTTGCAGAGCGGTACCGGCCAGCCCTAAGTGGCTCCCGGCCTCCTGATGGCCAGCTCGGTGCTGGTTCTTAAAGCCAGGCTGGCCCAGTCCTTTCAGCGGAGGGGGTCAGTGGCCAGGGATGGCTGGAGCGGGTGAACCCCAGCTCTGCCACTGACGTACTGCATGGCCTCAGTCATCTCTCTTGATGCAGAATGATAAAAAGGAGCTGTGGGGTCCAGCGGGGCTGGTGGGTTTACCAGGGGCAAATGCCCAGTGGCTGAGCACGGTTGCTGGCATGGCTGGGAAGGAGCCAGCTGCCCAAACCGTGGGGTAAGCAGGCAAGAGTGGATGGCAGGGGACTGCCCCCACCCCAGCCTGATGCAGGAGCTCTCCTCACTCTGCCCAGGTGCCTGCAGAAGTGCTCCAGGGGTACCCCTTCTTCTCCAAGGGCCAGGGCTGGGTGTCCTGCTGCCCACACATGACCTCCCAGCTCTACCAGCTCCCATGCCAGCAGCTGGCCATTGGAGATGTCTGCATGGTGTGGAGACCGAGGACGCAGGGATGCGACACCCCCGGGGCTTGTCAGGAGCCTCCCTCTGGCACCACACAGGGACCACTAGAGCCGGGACTGGGCTCCCCTCCCTCAGGGCAGGACATGGCCAGGAGCCAGCTGGCTCCTGGCACGGAGCGGTGCTGTGAACCCTGGCCAGGCGGCACCTCGGCACAGCCCGGCTCCCCCCGCCTTGCCTCCCTCCCCACCCCTGCTGAGATGCTCATTGCTCAGCAGCCACATTCCTTTGAGGGTGTTTATGGCTTTTCTGTCTCCCCGCTGTCCCAGGCTAAAAATCGCCCCTTTTAAGGGAGCTGCGGAACTGCGGGTCACTGGAGCCTTGCCAGCTGCGGGCTGCTCCCCTGCCTCGTTTACTGGGAAAGCAGCCTTGTCCTGGTTTTCTCTTGACTCCATGATTTACTGATGGAGTCAAGCTGCAGCTCACTCTCAGCCCCGTCCACGCCCGCCTCCTAGAGAATAAGATCTATTTTTCATCAGCGATTCACCTGCCTGGCACTGGTTCACCTTTCCCTGAGCAGCCGACTCCTCCCCAGCTCCATCCACAGCCCACAGCTCCCTGACTCACCTCCCAAACCTCTAATAAACCTAAGCGGGAAGGGCTGGAGGAACAAGTCACGTTACATTTCCTTCCGTTGACGGGTGCGCTTTGATGCTGGCTCCCCTGGGGACTTTTGGCAGGAGCTGAGCTCTGTGTCATGGAGAGGAGAAGAGGCATCATTCCTACCTGAGCTTGTGACCCGGATCTCCAGGGGACACCGCCCAAGGACCTGGGCATTTGCGGTTAGGGCAAGGGCTGTTGACACAAGACAGTGCCATCAGCCTGTGCTGGAGGCACAAGGGAGGCTGGGAACACCGTCTTCACCATCACCTCTGTCCCCTCTCACCTTTTGGCCAGGGGCAGGCATGCTTGGCCATGAGCGAAAAAAAAAAAATCATTACGTGGAACTGGCTTGCCTGCATTTGTTTAATTGGAATAAAATGGGTGCCCCGCTGAGCGGCACGGCTTGTGCTGAAGAGCTGGGATGAGTCAGGCTCTGTGCTGATGATATCACTGCCCTTCCAGCCCCCCCTCAGGAAGGCAAGATGGAGGGGCCGCAGCAATGGGGGGCCTGGGAACATGTCACTCTGCACAGGTGGTACCCACACACACCGTTCCCATGGCGGGGACTCAGGCTGCAGCGAGCCCCAGGGAACTCAGGGTGCTTGGGGGACTCGTGCACAGAAACAGCCTCCACGCCTCGTGGTAGTAACCAGTGCCAATTGACACAGACGTGTCACATAGCAGAGACCTGAGCTAATTCCCCGGCCCTGTTTCCTTGCCTCCCTGCCGGCAGGGCAGGGCAGGGCAGGGGGTCAGCAGGACAGTGGCAAATGGATGATGCTGCCTGGAGGCCATGCCAGACCCCACGGAACTGAGTGAACCAGAGCCTGCAGGTACCCAGCAGAGATTTGCTCCTGCAGCTCCTCAGAGACCGAGCCCCGCCTCCTGCTACACCAGCCTGCCCCTGCCCCAGCTCTCCAGGGCCAAACCACAGTGCTGGCATCCCATGCCCAGGTGGAAACCGTCAGGGAGGGCTGAGGGTGTTTTTTGGATAAGGATAAACATTCACAAGAGCAAAGCTCATCCCCCGGAACCACTGCCACGTGTGTGAGCAGATGCCAGCAGCTATGGGCAAACGCACAGGGTGCGGGCATCGGGTCCCCATGACAAAGCCACTTTTTGGCAGCAGGAGCTCCCAGGAGACAAGGGGGGGGACAGCAAAGCAACAGTAGCCAAAACAGAGCTGGGACACAAACAATACCCAGTTATCTTTAGTCATCCAGACAGTGAGACAAACGCATTGGGAATGGGATACGCCAGACACTGGAAACTCCCTTTTAGCCAGAGAAAAGGGCAGAGTGGATGCTGCCCCCCCAGTCCCGGCTCGGCGGTGACCATGCTGTGGGCAGAGCTGGCGCTGGGCACTGCGAGGCACTGACTCACCCTGCTGAGATACAGGAAGGAGGCGGGCGGCCAAGTCCACTTCTCTGGCAAGGAGCAGCCCTGGCGTGCAGGGCTGAACGTGGGAGAAAACATCCCAGCTTGGCATCTGCTGGGGGCTGAGGGTCTGAGGAGGCCAGGGGCGAGCTGGGGAGGGAGCCCACGGCCCATCCACGCAGTGTGCTATCGTCTCTCCTGTGTGATCTGGGTGTTTAAAGAAGAAAAAACGGGGAAAAAAGCAAGGACGAATGGTAACTGTGCTCCCTGCCCAGGCACAGAGAACCCAGCCCTGCCCAGCCCCTCCACAGGTGGCAGAGCACCTGCAGCCGGGCGCTGTGGGGCACGCAGCTCTGCCTGGGGCTGCTGTGGATGGGGGGGGACCCTCTGCAGAGACCCTCCTTGGGGACCAGGGACCCCCCTCCTTGGGGACTCTCTGTGGGTCCCGGGAAAGCAGAGCCCCCCTCCATAAAGGCCGGGTAGTGCATGGAGACCCTGGGGACCAGCCGCCCTGCACGGGGACCCTCTGCAAAGACCCTCCCTGAGGACCGGGGAGGGGCCGTAGGACTCCCGTAGGACTCCCGCAGCCGGCCCCGCTGGCCCCCGGTAGCGGCGGGCAGCCGTGGGCCGGACCCGCTCACAGCAGCAGCCGTTCGGCGGCGCCGCCGCGATGCCGCGGGGTTGGGCGCGCTGGCACCGCCCCGCGCAGCGCCCAGCGCCGCCCCGCAGCGCGCAGCATGGGCGAGNTGCGCCGGCAGCGCTCTCCGGGCTGGTTTGGGCTTCCCCGGGAGGCTCCGTGCCTGGGATGGGGATGCTCGGGACCCCCCGGGACACCTGCCTGGGAAGTGGCTGAGCTCGGGGACCTGTTGGGCCACGGGTTTGTGGCGGAGTGGCATCGGTATCCCTCGGAGCCCCCGGGAGGAGCGAATCCCCCGCGGGGTTGAGGGGAAGAGGAGGCTGAGCAGAGAGCAAACACATCGGTGAGCGGCGGCCGGGGTGACAGGGGGATTGTGGGGGGACAGCCTGCCATGGATCCGTGCCCGGGGCTTGGACGCTGTTCCTCGGGCGCCGTGCTGCCCTCCCGGCTTTCTCGTCCTTACGCTTCTTTCTGCTCGAATCGAAGCAGGGGCCCGTAAATAGCAGGGTCTTATGACACAGCCTCTGCTGGGGAAGGAGCTCTGGGCGGCAGGGATATTTTTAGTGCTGAGACGCAGGGGATTTGGAGATTGCTTGGAGAAGTGCAGGCGATGAAACCGCTGCACAGACAGGGGTTACAAGGTGCCATGTCCTCCCTCTCTAGTTTTCTAACCCCCCCAGCTTTTCCCAGCAAGCGGCTCTGCCAAAACCACTGCCTCCCTCGCACTCGCCTGGTGCATTTCCTCTCACCGGAGCTACGGCTATTTTTTGCTGTGCTGCAACACGAGGTCAGACGTGCCGATCAAGAAAAGACCGTGCAGGGAATTAACACTCAGGCAGCCAGCGTGTGCAAGCATCCCAACTCAGCACCGCCTGACCCTGCGCGATTCTCTGGGGCATTCCCAGCTCTCCACTCCAGCCGCTTCTCCCAAGGCTAAAGGAGACGAAAGCCCTTGGGATTTACCCTTGTCCTGCAGCAGTTTTGCTGTGGCAGGGTGATAGGGAATGGCTTGCGATCTCTTCAGGGCTTCCTGGAAGATACTATGGCAGCCAAGGAGCTCTGTCTTCTTCCCCCACTCGATCTCCTTGCAGCACTGCGCGCAGGGACCAGGAGGGCAAGGCGCAGTCCGGCAAGCCAGGCAGTGGTGGGGTGCCCCGGGCCTCTCTGGAGGAGTGGAGTCAGGGGATAAGTCTCTGGGAAAGTGCAGCGAGAAGATCAAAATTTGTCTGGGCCAGCCTGACCCAGCTCTTCTCTTTCACCAGGGAACTGGCCCATCCTGGGAGCAACCCGTCACTTAAACTCTGTTCACCTTCCCATCACCCCCTGTTCCTTTCCACCGCTCAGATTATTTTTCAGGACCTTCTTTAAAACCCTCAAAAACTCTGCAAGGTACTGTAGAGCTATGGCCTCAAGATAAAGCCGTCCCCATCCCCTCTTGGCCTTGTGCCTCCACTAACAAGCCTTCTCCCACCCCCAAATACACCCCTCCTATTCACTGGCACAGAGGGGAAGTTGTACCGGGATCCCGCAGGCCAAAGAGGAATGAAAAACACATTCCCTCCCAGCGGAAATGCAGCCAGATAATTGAACCGTGCTCTGCTCCCAGCCCAATACTGGGTCAGAGAACACCCTAAAATGGTGATCCCAGCACCCTTAAGCCCTGCCTGGCCTTCACCTCATGCTAAACGTACCCCAGGAATTGCTCCTCTCCCAGCTTGTTTTGGCGAAGCAGTGGATGGGAGAGTTCGCAGCGGTTTGCTTTGGGGCCAGCACTACCGTGCCTTTCCCTACCACAGTGGTGGCCATGAGCCCACACCATGGGAAGGATGGCTCCTTGGCATGCCCCAGCAGGGCAGAGGGACCAGTGGGGCTGGCATCCTTGCCCACAACCCACCCTGCAGGCAGCTGCTTGGGAGCGGGCAAGAAGGAAATCCCTGCCTGCACCTCCTGGGGGAGATCCTGCCCTGCCCGTCCAGCCTCTGCACCAGCGTTTGGCCCCGGTTCCTCTCCAAGCTGCGCTGGCTAATAAGCCGTGAGAGCCGGAAGGATTTGAAGGCAGGGGGGTGCTCAGTGCCATCGCAGCCGCGCTGGGCGGTTCAGCCAGCGGGGAAGAGCCTGGCTCTGAATGCTGATAAGCCTCCAGCCCCTTGGCTAAGCAGGCTGTAGTAATAACCATGACAATAGTAATAAAAGCCAGGCCACCAGCAGGTACCGACAGATCCCCCACGGTGCACAGGGGCCGCTTTGTGTGTACGAACGTGTCCAGCAGTGGGAACATGCCAGCCGGATGAGACAATCCCTGCGACTGACAGCCGGGGAGTATGACCGGCCATCACGTGGGGAAGGGCCGCGGCAGGGAACGCTGCTCTCCTTTATTTCCCCGGCAAGGGTTGCTGAGGGGCAGCTACACTAGCAGGGCTGTTCGCTCCCCCCAGGCCCGGAAGAGCCCCGGGAGGGGGGAAGGCTCCATCCCCGACTCTCACCACGGTCACGGGTCAGGCAGGGCCGGGCACAGCCCAGCTGCCGTCTCCTGCTGTCGGCATTCCTTACATAATGGGATCTCAGTGCTCGTGCCCGACTCCCCAGCGAGAGCTCGAAAACAAGTTCATAAACAGGTCCTGCTAATTTCTCCCGCGAGAGAAATCCTGGCGCCCACAGGAATGCTGCCACCAGCACCCGTCCTGACTCTCCCAAGCACCCTTACCTCGAGTATCGGTCACGTGCAGATGAGCAGTGAGAACATTAATGGCACAGATCAGTCATGCCCAAGGCACACGGTTTATTTCGTATTTGCACTGCAGGGGGATTTAGAGACCCTCCTCCTTACCTCCACGCTGGGGTCCCTTTGGCAAGATGCCGCACGGAGAGCCGGTCTGTCGCCCGGAATCTGGGAGCCAGCGCGGTCTCTGTCCTGAGTCCAGCGGCTCTCCCTGGTGTGGTGAACCGCAGTGGTTTGCCATGGATCCGGCAGAGCTGGGCTGGGAGGCAGATCTCTGCCTGGAACAGATGGGACAGGGCTGACTCCAGCTGCTGAAGGGAGCCAGCTCCATGATCAGTGCCTCGGTCACCCCTTCCTTGTCCCTGCCTCCATTCTCTTTTGCAGACAGCACAGGGGAAGCAGGAGGTTTTTGCCTTACCCCAGTAGCGCTGGGATGCAGCCTTTGCAAGAAAAGCTTCACTGGCACAGTGCGTCCGCCAGCATAGCTATTAGCCTGGGCACTGCACAGCACACCGAGCCTCCGCACCAGAGCAGGCACCCAGTGTTTAGGTCAGACATACCAAAGCAAAGGCCCCTTCAGGTAGCCAGGATCACCACCCTGGGCATCGCAGGAAGACGCTGAGCAGCCAGAAGAGGACCAGAGCCTCTTCCAGAAAGCGGGTGGTGACTGGCCCTGAGTCACAGTGCATCCCCATGCTGTGCTGCAGGCACAACCTGGCTTCCCAGGGCAGGCGCCTGCAGACGATGGGGTTTAGCTGAAAGATGACCCAGAAACAGGGTGCACAGGAGCCCTGGAAGGGCTCTCTGGAAGATGTGCCATTGATCTCCAGGACTTCTCACCAGGCCCACCGTGCCTTTCCTGTTTGGGTCCTATGCTGCTACGTATTGCTGACAGCCAGCCCCCGCTCCTGCCAGACAGGGTGGGGATGCTGCTTGCACCGTTCCCTCCTCCCCAGCTTGGAGGAGCGGAGGGTTTGGGCCATGCTCAGGCAGAGCAGAGGATGTTTGTTTGGTTTCCTTGGTTACTGCACTGCCTGCTCCAGTAATCACATTTTCCTTGTGCTGGCTGGGCCAAAAGCAGCAGAGGAAATCTGGAATGGCTGAGGTCAAACACCAGCCTGGGAACAGCCAGGGCCACCAGCCACAGCCCCTCTGTGCCATTTGGGTCCTTGCTGTTGTGGGCACCCAACTTGAAAGGGAGGTACCAGGCCCAGGGATGCAGCAACAAGCTCCTTCAGCAACAGCCCGAGGGCTCCCATCACTCCCTCCCGTGCAAGCCAGGGACACAGGCAGCGGCGCTGAACTGCAGGAGGAATTACAGGAATGAAAATGTTTGTGCAGGCAGAAGCCAAGCTGGCTGTGCAAGCAGAGGATGTGAACGAGGGAGCCTGCGAGCGTGGGTGCGGCTGTATTTATAGTGACGGTGGTGGCAGGGGTGCACGTGTGCAGGGGTGACAGGGTTGCTGATGCCTTTTATTCATTATGTATCCCTCAAGCCCAGAAAGCCTGGAGCACTAACGCCAGTTCTTGTCACTGGGAATTTCCCCTGCTTGTTAGCGTTCACAGACAACCCTCTGTTTTGTAGCAAGAAAACTGAAACTTAAACACGTGCAAACCACAGCTGATCTCATAACAACACCCTTTCCCTCCTCGATAATTCACTTCAGCAGTCGTGAATGCAGCATATGAGCTCCCCACTCCTGGCTGCTCTGCATCTCGGAAGCGAGATCTGAGGCTCCAGCACAGCAAGTGCTGGTGACGCTGCCGTTCCGGCGTGTAACATCTATTCATGGTGACTAAATCAATGTGCGCTGGTCAATCAGAGCAGAAGGGAATCACCAACTCCCCAGCATGGCTGTACTGCTGTGAGCTGGGACAGGCTGAAGGGCTCAGACAGCCCTGCCTGGTCCAACCCGCCTCACCTTTCTCCCCAGCCGACATGGAGCAGGCACAGCGGAACCTGGATGCAGAGCAGGTGCAGCAGCAGCAGCTGAAACTACGGGACCGGCAGAAGTTCTTTGAGGAGGTTTTCCAGCATGATGTGGATTTCTTCTTCCCTATGTCTCACCTGCAGATAGAGCATCGGAGACGTAAGTGGTGCGGGCACCATCATGGGGATAGGGGTGTTTCAAGGGAACAATGACATGGGCGTTAGAGTTTGGTGGGACATCTCCAGTCTAAAGGCAGCTGGGGACACGCATGTCCTGCACTGAGACAGGACCACACACACTGCATGTGGGCGTGCTGTGGATTACTCACACCACTTAACTGAAGTCGCTGCACGTGGGTACCCAGGCTGACACCCTGCGTAGTCACTGGCTTCAGACAGGCTCCTCCAGGCAGCAGTTTGGGGTGGGCACAGGGACTGCAGCGAGACAGTGGGGGCTTCCAGAGGGATGTTGTAAGGAACACGATTTTCCTGGGGGCCTCTTACCAGCAAGTAGAATTCCGTTTCCCATGGCAAGGCTGCCCTCCCTCCTCGGGGTCTTGCCTGCACAGGGCTCACGGTGCCCTTTGCCTAGCACTAGCACTCGCCTTTTCACTGGCCTCTGTCTCTGCAGCCCCCTTAGGCAGCATTTCCTCTATGGAGGTGAACGTGGACATGCTGGAGCAGATGGACATGATGGACCTGTCAGACCAGGACACCGTGGACGTGTTTCTGGGCTGTGGGACAGAGGAGAGCAGCATTGCTGGACCCCTGCCAGGTACGTACAGTCCCCTGTTGAGGGCCAGGCTGGGAGCTCCTCCCGTCCCCAGTGCCCACATCGACTTATTCCTCAGCCCTGGCCACCCTGCGTGCAGATCCACACGCACCCAATACAAAGACAAACATTACGTGCTGGGGTCTGTGAGGTTGGAGGACCTCACCCTGGGCTGGTCCATGTGAGTATCCACCTCCGTAGCCCAGAGGTACAGAGCCCTGTAAATACCTTATGCTGCAGAAGACAGGAGAGCCCAGGCACTTTCCAGAGTCTGTAGGGCAAATTCTTTTGTCCTGAAGCTCCTCTGGAGCAGCCAGTGTCTTGTCAGGATTTCCCAGGTCCCCTCCACGCTGCAGAGCTCACTGTGCTGAGTGGGAAGGCTGCAGGACCTCTCCACCTCCCAGCCAGACCCCAGGGAGCTGGGCTTGGGTCCCACAGGGAAGGCCCGGGGTGCCAGCACCTTCCTCCCCATGCATGCACGCTGTAGTGATTCACCAAGGCCAAGCCAAACATCTCCTTGCCTGCTGCAGCCAACAGCTTCACACGGCGTGGCTCCAAGCTGTGTTTCACGCGAGACAGAAAAGACTCCACAGCCAAAAACGGGGAAAGAATGTGCGGCACTGCCCAGAGCCAAGCCGGGGGTGTGAGGTGGGGAACAGCCACGGCAGCCATGTGGGGAGCAGCCTGCCTAGAAACAAGACACGTGCATTGGAGGGGCCTTCCGTGAAGCTTAGGGAGCAATAAACCTCCAGAAGCCTTTTTCTTTCTCTTACCGCTCTCTCCTCCAGGGGCAGATGCCAGCCAGTGCCCAGAGGAAATCACCCTGCAAGTACCCAATGCAGCCGAGAGCAAGTCACGCATTTCCTCCACGTCCTCTGTCTCCACGGATCTGAATAGCCTGGACACCAGCGAGGAGGGGGCCGAGACCCCGGTGGTGCAGTCGGATGAGGAGGACCTGCAGGAGGACAGTCCCAAAGAGCAGGTGGCAAGAAGCTAGCAGCTAGCTCTGCCCCACTCCCAGCCTCCTCCGTATGGACCTTCCAGCCCAGAGGAAGGAAAGCTGCTGGCACTCAGTAAACCCCATCCTGGACTGCTGCCCTGCAGGAGGAGAGAGGTGGTTTTCCCCTCCTCTCCCTCCGCAGGTTCTCCTGGCAGCCAAAGGAGAAGGAAAGGGGTATTGTAGGCTCCCAAAATTAACTCCTCAGGCTTTGCTGCTAACACTCCCTGCTTCACCCCCCAAAATGCTCAGCATCCCACAGCCCTACCATTTCCAGAAAGCCATTCCTTGGGATCCCAGCTCCCCATGTCCTACTGACAAAGGTCCTGTCCAGACAAGCACTTAACAATGGCATACAGAGAAATAACACTCCGATCTAAACAAGCAGTGGGTGTGCGTGTTATTGGGATAAAACAGCACTGAGGGTGAGGGTTAGGTGGGGACTGCAGGAGGGAGTGTGGTGTAAAGCCAGCGTGCTCAGGGTGCCACGCAGGAGCAAACAAAGCCCAGCTCCAGCATGGAGGCGATTCCTGCACCCAGGGTGGGAGCAGACAGCACGTACCTCAGCAGAGAAGGGCTGCTGTTAGTGGAGCACGTCACCATACTGAGCAACCTGGATGCTGCCTCCAGGAGGGAGAGGGCCAGCATGGCTGCTGGTGGCCTGTAACTACCTGACACAAGTATAGTGCGGGATTTCCCACGTAAATCGGCTGAGTGGAGAACATCAGCACGCACAGCATCAGCAGCTGCAGCTCCCCCAGCACAGTATGATGGCAGCAGCTCTGGCTGCAGGCTGCTTTAGAGGAGTAAAGGATGAGCCATCAAAATGAAGCCACTTTGCAGCCTCCTACGCTTGCTCCCTGCAGGAGTCAAGCACAAAGCCGGTCAGAGGCCGGCTGCCGCTATCAGTGGCTGCAGGCCAGGAAAGTGCTGTCCCTGCTCGGGCTGTGTCAGCACAACCGTGGTCAGCCCCAAGAGGAAAGGAGCCTAGGAGATAAGTGACAGGAGCCAGGGAACGGTCTGCACGCCGGCTGTTTGTCAGGGGGTGTTCAGACCTTGCTGCAGTCCCTCCTGTGTTAGCCAACCCTTCGTGAGACCAGCTGGAAGGACCAGCCAGAGCACGAGGTGCTGTGAGCTCCATCAGACTGCCACCCCCAGCACTGCCTTGCTGTGGCTCCAGTTTGCTTCCTCCTGGGGTGGCCCCAGGCTGGCAGTCGGTGGAAGCAGGGTGCTTCCGGATGGCCCTGTGCCCGGAGATAGATCCTGCCCTCCGGAAAGGAGACATCAAGGAGAGAGGGCAACAGCAAGAAGAGCCAAGAAGAGGAAATCATGCTGGGGACAGGCACAGACCTCGCAGAGTCCTCGCGTACGGCAAAGCCTTGCTGCGAACCACCCAAGCTCGGGCCACCCAAGAGCTTCCCCAGTTTTAAAAGCCAGGGGAGAGAGCCCTGGGGGAGCACCCCACAAAATGGATGCCCTCACTCCCGAGGCTGGAGCGCGTGGCTGCCGGCTGCTCTCCCTCAGCCGGGCGCAGGCACAGCCAGGCGGGCGCCTCCCCCCTGGGGCCGGGCCAGGTTCCAAGGTCCAGACCTGCTCCTTGCAGCCGCTCCTCGGCCCACAGGGGAGGAAAACCACCGGGCCGGGCCCACACCGTGAGGGAGGAGGCGAGGCCTCGCTGGGGCTGCGGCGGCGCCGCGCCTCCATGGCAACCGCGGAAGCGGCCGCCATTGGCCGGGCGACCGGAAGCGGAAGTGCTGTGTGGGGCGGGAGCGGCGGCATGCTGGCGGCGGCGGTGCTGCTGCTGCTGGTGGCGGCGGGGCCGGGCCTTGTGCCGGTGCGGGCGGGGCGGGACGCGCTGCGGGAGGAGCTGCTGCTGAGCCCGCTGCCCGACGGCGACGTGGCCGCCACCTTCCAGTTCCGCACGCGGTGGGATGCCGACCTGCAGCGGGGCGCAGGTAGGCCATGCCGCTACTGGCTGGGGCAGGGGGTGGGGCTGTTTCGTGGGGGTGACGACGCCACGTGATGACGTATTGCTTGGGGGTGATATGACATCAGTGGGGTAAATGACGTCAGAGGCAGGGGTGCAGCCGTGGGCGGGAACAGGGCACGGCAAAGTGATGGGGGCTGCAGTGACATCAGCACAAAGGGGCTCAGCGCGGTGATGCAAGCAGGCTGCGTGTGACAACGCAAGCAGGAGTAGCGTCAAGGGATGACATCACGCATGGCCGGGCCCTGGTGTGACATCAGGGGCAGGGTCCCAGGGGATGCGGTGGGGAGGGCAGGGGCTAATGCTGCCCGCAGTCTCTCACTACAGGCTCTTCCCGAAGGCACTGGGGCGGCTGGTGGCGGCGCTGGGCGTGCGGGAGCTCCACCTCGCCCTCACCCAGGGCTTCTGGCGCACCCGCGTCTGGGGGCAGCCGCCCCTGCAGGCACCCGCTGGCGCCGAGCTCTGGGTCTGGTTCCAGCCCACCGTCACCGAGTAGGTACCCCAGCCACGGGTCTCTCGCTCTGGGTCCCCTCTGCAGCCACTGCTCCTGAGAACTGTTTCCCGTCTCACGCAAGGCAGCCGTGATGTGTGCGGGGGCCTCCTGGATTGGAAAACGTCCGCTGGAATAAAGAGCCTGCAACCCTAGGAGCAGCACTAAAGAAAAGCAGAATGCAGCCCTACTCAGTGCGCAGGGCAGGATGTGGTGTTGAGGGAGAAAACCCTTGTTCACTAAAGGAACGAGTAATTCCCTTATGGGCTCTGTAATAACAGACCCCTCTCTGCAGGGGTTGTATCATGACCTCTCATCTGTGACTCACTTCCTTTGACTCCCACCCAATAGCTATCACCGTCTTCCATAGTGCACACAGCCCCTGTTGGAGTCACAGCAGCTCTGTATGAACTCCCGGAGTTTTCTCCTCCCTACATCTGGCCTATTCTGGGTCTGCTGGTTGGGTCAGCCTTCAGAGCTGCACCAAGGTGTTGCTTTAGGTCTCACAGCCTCTCCCCCATGTTCCCTGCTCTACCAGCCCCTCTCCTCACGCAGCAGCTGCACCCATCACCAGGTCCCTGGCTGCGTGAAGCCCTGACAGCCCAGGGATTGCCCCTGCAGCGAATGTCCCCCACATCTCATGTGTTAGAATAAAATACCAAGAGAGCTGGAGAGTGTGTGACCAGCAGCCTCTGGCTGCACACTCCTTGCAGCTTCTGCAAGCCCGCATGGTCATCCCAGTGTATTTATTGAATATTACTGACTTAATGCTTGTTCAGAGGATTTGAGCTGCCGAGTAATCTCTGGTATCTGTTCTCACACAGTGTTGACAAAGCCTGGGAAGAACTGAGTAACATCCTCTCGGGAATATTCTGTGCTTCTCTCAACTTCATTGACTCGACCAACACAGTCACACCAACAGCATCCTTCAAACCCCTGGGCTTAGCCAATGGTGAGCCTGGCCTGCTTTTGTCTGCCCTCTCACTCTTGCCTCTAGCTTTAGTTCTGCCCTGTGCCACTGTGGGAAGTCTGGGGGCAGGTCCTGCAAGGACTCTGGATCTGGCTGTGTACCTCCTCCTGGAAGCATTTCCCCTCCTGATGAATGACGTGTGCATTTGAACAGAGGAAACCCACAAGCAGTATGCGGCACATTCTCCCAGGCCCTCATCTGTCTCTGAAAAGCATTTTATGAAACAGTGAGGACTGCAGGATTGAAAGCACTCAAGAAAAAATTCTGCGTACATATTCTTTCCAAATCACTCTGAAAGAGTAGGATCTGTTCCTCATTGATCTTTTGGCATTTCAGGGATACTGAGAGGGTGGTGGGCTGTGGGGTACATGGCGCGGTGGAACAGGTCTGCTTCTGCTCTCATACCTGTAGCAGTACCAACCTGTTGGCCCTCTACCTCCCTGTGCAGGGACAGATCACCATCTCCTGCGATATGCTGTCCTGCCCCGGGAGGTCGTCTGCACGGAGAACCTCACACCGTGGAAGAAGCTGCTCCCATGTGGCTCCAAGGTAATGGCAAGTCCTGCTGCCTTGTTAGGCCACTCCCGATGGAGCTGGGTTCCTGACAGAGATCTGGGAGTGTGCACTGAGAAGCCTCAGCAGGACCTTTCTCTCAGTGGGAGCAGAGAACAGACCTGGGGCTGAGTTTCTGCTTTTCTCCCTGCAGGCTGGGCTTGCTGTGCTGCTGAAGGCCGAGCGCTTGTTCCACAGCAGCTACCACTCGCAGGCAGTGCACATCCGCCCTATCTGTAGGGTAAGCGCGAGGCTCAGGGCTCCCTCCTTTAACACCCCCAACAGAAAATCCAAAGCCTTCTTGTACCACTGCGAGTTGACACACTGGTTTGCCCAGCTCCTCTGCGGTGGGTTCACTGTGTCTAATACAGTTGTCATCCTGCTCTCTGGTGTCACCCGCATCCTGATGTGATTCTTGCAGTCCTGATGGAGTTCCAGCTCCTTTCTGGTGTTCTGTCCCTCCAGAAGGTGTGATCAGAGCTGCCTCTCTTTCTGTTGTCCAGGATGCCTCCTGCCTGGCTGTGTCCTGGGAGCTCAGACAGACCCTCACTGTGGTCTTTGACACCTTTTCCAGCGGCCAAGGAAAGAAAGGTAAGCTCGGTGGCAGTGTGCTGTGACCTTGAGTGTCCACAGCACTTCACTCAGCTTGCCACTGACTTTGCCTCCCGCAGACTGGTCCCTCTTTAAGATGTTTTCTCGCACACTTACTGATGCGTGTCCTCTGGCATCGCAGAGCAAGGTCTATGTTGACATCTCCCCTAAGAACAAGGTAATGCTCACGGACAAGAGAACACACCCTGTCCCTGAGTTCAGCTATTTCATGTGGCTCTGAAACATCCTCACCTCCACCCCCTGCATGGCCGGGCCACCCAGGAGCCTTCCGGGGCTAACGAAGTGGGGTGGTTTCCTTCCTCTGAGCAGGGCTGCAGGGATGAGTGTGGTGGTGTTAGTAAGAGTGCTGAGCTGTCTGTTGGGTGGGAAAGCTCAGGGCCAGCTGGAGGGGCTTTGCCCAGCACTGCCAGTTATTTCAAGGGGCACTTTTCCTTTCATGGTCCATTTGCTTTCTCAGGAAAAGGAGTTACTGGAAGTGACACCCCCTCCGACATCTGTACACGAAGCTATTGTCCAGGGAGACAAGAGGACCTATGCCGTCTATGACCTGCTGAGCCCCTCGCTCTTTAATACATCTCGCAGCCTCAATGTGCAGCTGAAGTGGAAGCGGCCCCAAGACAGCTGTGAGTGACCAGAACTTCACTCCACCTGCACCACTGGTCAGGGCTCCAGGCCTAAAAATCCTCTGGCATTGACCCCTATTCCTGTGTCCCTTTCTCTTTCGCAGCGGACCTGCCAACACCCATACTCCATGCTCAGCGCTATGTGAGTGGATATGGGCTGCAGACCGGAGAGATCAGCACACTCATCTACAACACGCACCCATACCGGGCCTTCCCCGTCATCCTGCTGGAGACTGTGCCGTGGTATCTGCGACTCTATGTGCACACTCTGACCATCATCACAAAGGGGAAGGAAAACAAGCCAAGTAAGTCAGCCCTCCCGGGAGCACATGCCACCTGATTCTTTTTGGCACAAGCAGCTCATTCCAGAGATGGTTGAGTCCCTCCCTTGGGCCCCAGTAATCACTGGGAAACAGGACTGGGAAACAAAACATTTTAGAATGTTTTCCTAGCCTCCAGTTCAGCACTCACAGCAGATGAGACTTTATTAAGTCTGTTTTATAAGAGGCACATGGACAGTGTTTCATAATCCAACAAGGGTCTAAACCAAAGTGAATTGATTTTTATAGTAAAGGAGACTCGATTTAAAACTGATGACTGGGTCTTATTTTGCATTCGTACCTTTCCTGTGAACACCTGACTTTCACACCTGACTTTTCATAGGTCTCTAAAGACCAGCCAGATTTAGCTTTAACACATGCTTTTTGCTACCTACGCATCTTCACTTGCCCAGAAAGCCTCTTCCCAGGATAGCGGAAGCAGAAGCACCCATCCCATGGGAGGTGTCTGGGCAATGTGAGATTGGACAAAGGTCCCACCAGTGCCACTGACACATCTCTGTGGGGTTAGGTTACATCCACTACCAGCCAGCCCAGGACCGGAGACGGCCACACCTCTTGGAAATGCTGATCCAGCTGCCAGCCAACTCTGTCACCAAGATCACAATCCAGTTTGAGAGGGCTTTATTGAAGTGGACAGAGTACACGCCTGACCCCAATCACGGCTTTTACGTCAGGTAACAACATAGCTCAGCTCCTTGTCCCTTTCTGGGCCTCACGTACGACTTGCTGCCCAAGTCTCGGGATGGGAGAAACTCTTGCTGACTCTTTGCTGGCTGGACTGATGCTAGCATATACTTTGTCTCCTTAGTTCATCTGTGCTTAGTGCCCTGGTGCCCAGTGTCATTGCGATGAAGGACGTGGATGTGGAGCAGAGCCCTCTCTTTACCTCGCTGTGAGTGTGCCTGTGCTGGGGAACAGGGCCGTACCACAGTGCCTGCAGGCTGCCAGACGCTGTCATCCCAACTAGTGAGCACGGAGCAGTGATCTTGTGCGGGCTGACACTCCCTTTCCTGCTTCCACTCTCCAGGTTTCCTTCCTCTGATGGCTCCAGCTATTTTGTGCGCCTGTACACAGAGCCGCTGCTGGTGAACTTGCCGACACCAGACTTCAGCATGCCGTATAACGTCATCTGCCTGACCTGCACCGTGGTGGCAGTGTGCTACGGCTCCTTCTACAACCTGCTGACCAGAACCTTTCACGTGGAAGAGCCGAGCCGCGGTGGGCTGGCCAAGCGGCTGGCCAACATCATCCGCAAATTCAGGGGGGTGCCCCCCCTCTGAGAGAAACCAGGGCAGCTGGTGCTGGCTGTGGGGCTCCACAGGGAGACCCAGGGAGCAGAGCACTGCTGCCTTTTGTCTTAAGCCTGCTCCATTTTGCTGCCTGGATCTCTCTTTGGGATCCAACAAGTTGAGAAATCGCTTCCATCGTTAAGACGGGAAGCGGCTCTAAGCCCCTTGACTACTGAATTGCACTGCTACGGGATTGGGAAAGGGTTAAGACTTCTGTTTGGGAGAGGGGTAATTTATGTGCTGTGAATGATTCTGGAAGTAAACTTGAGCTGTTTTGTACGTGTGCTGCTCCTGGTTGGTTTTACTTCCACAGCCCCACAGGCTGAGTTGACTCTGTAAGACTCAGCGAGCTGCTGAGTCTCTAGACACTACCCAAGTCAGCTGGGAGGAGATACAGACACGGGAAGTGCAAGGGTTGTGATCTGCAGTGAAGAGATGGGTTCATCTGCTTTACCACCTCACCTACAACTGTCACATTTCACGGCCCCCTCCTGCCACGCTTCCCCACATTTGAGCCACTTTGCAAATTAATTTTGGGGCATACCAAGGGTTTATATTCTTTCTCAAGAAAAAGCTTTTCTTGCTCCCAGCTTCTAGTTGCAGCATTTTGAAATGCTGCAGCTCACCCCTCTGCTGCAGCACAAGATTCTCCTTTTGCGTCCCTGGTATCATTTCTGAATGTCTGCCTGATGGCTCCCATGCACCCATGGTGTCCCCAAAGCTTCGGGGAGCCCCCAGGCTCAGCAGACCCCAAGCACAGGGCTGTGGCTGGCCGGGTTCTGCTGGTGGGCAGCAGTCTCAATCCTCCCTAGGCTGGGAATGCAGGAACACTGGCACCACTGTGCTCTTCGGTTCTTTCCATACAGTTCAAGGTACCACCTTGCTGCGATTCACAGAGCAGCGAGAGGCCGCTGGTGATGCTGCTTGGCCTCCAGCAGTGCTGTTTTCTGGGGTACAGCCTTTGCATCTTGGATGTGGCTTTTGTGATCGGAACAGACAACTGCGTACAAGCAGCTAAACAAAGCACAAGGAAATCATTAGAAGAAATATTCCCCAGAATCAAAGCACAGCCAGAGGTCTTTTAAAAGCTTCTGCTTGAACAGAAAGACCGTAAAAACCCTGTTTCCTCCTGTCTTCCGCAGAACAGTCTGTTCCCACTGGCCTGGGATCACCTTTCCCTTTCCTACCCGAGATGCCCTTCTCCCTGCAGCTCCTTACGGATCCACTCCACTGGATGGCTCCGTGCTGAGGACGCCGCAAGGCTGGGAGCTTGTGCTGCTTCCAGCCACAGGACTGCTGCTACAGTTCCGCCAGCCAGGCTTCAAGTGCAAAATGGCATTTCTTTACAGAAAGCTAGAACTACAACCAAACAAAACCCAAGCAAGTGCGCAGCTCCCGCAGCAGTGTAGGGGCAGGGGGACAGAGCCAGGAGTCTCGGGCACAAGGGTCTATGTTGCAGTTTACAAAAGGATTTGGAGACCTCAAGTTGTTTCAGGATAAATCCTGCACACTGCAACCACCAGCACGTGCCGGGGCAGCTCAGAACGGCCACGGTGCACCCAGCCCAGCTCCCCAGGCAAAGCCTGCGTGCCACAGGCATTAGGTGGGATCCCATAAAGCACCCCGAGCGCCGAGGCCAGCACCCATGGATGCAGCTGGCACCACAAGCCAAAGCAGCCAAAAATAGTATAAGAAACACAGCACTGCTGCAAACCCAACCATCGCTTCTGCTGGAAAAAAGGTCCCTGTGCTGAGGATGATGAGGGCAGCCTCTGCCAGGGCCAACCGGCAACCACCATGGGCAAAGGGTGCTGGAGATGGCATCATGGCTTCAGGGCCATTCCCATGTGGTGCCATAAACCAGGAATTTAAACAGTCCATGAAGAGGTCAGCCCAGAATAATGGCAGAGCAGGAGGGAAACTATCCTGGGCTGGATTCAAACCCGCAGGGCCATCGAGGGAGTCGGTCTTATCACATCCATCAAATGCATGGGCCAGCCAAGCAGAAAACCCTGTGGGAAACGTGGGCAGCCCTGCAACCATGGCTGGGTGCATTTTAAACAGCCGGGAAAACCCAAGATCTTAGTGTCTGGGGTTTTTTTCCTGGGCTTTTTCTCTCCCTTCCCTGGGCTGCCTCCTTGGGAACCTAGCCGGAGCTGGGCACGGCTGAGCTGTGCCTGGTAACTTGCTGCTGGATGTCTGCAGAGAGGACTGGAGTGCTCGCAGCAGCTTGGGCTTTGCTGCCAGCCCAGTGAGGATTGCCAAAAATAAACGTGTTTAAAGGGAGAGGCCATGGAGCCATCTCTGCACTACATCTGAGCTAGAGCGCCAGGAAGGGAGTGGGCAATGAGAGGTGCACAGGGCTGCAGGTGCCCACCCTCCTGCAGCACGGAGAAGTGGGGCCCCTTGGGTCTGGATGGGGCTAAGTCAGCAACAAAAGTGCACTGCCATGAGTGACAAGGAGGCAGCACACAAGCAAGCCTAAAAATAGTATGAAATGGAACACAAGAAAGCACGGACTCAGTGTGCATATTGGGTTTGCTTGGCAAGCTTTTGGTAGTGGGGGGGCTACAGGCATGGCTTCTGCGAGAAGCTGCTAGAAGCTTCTCCCATGTCTGATAGAGCTCCTGCCAACCGGCGCCAAGATGGACCCACTGCAGGCCAAGGCTGAGTCCATCAGCGACACCGCCTCTGTGATAACGTATTTAAGTACAAAAAAAGCCCAACTCACAATTAATGCTGTAGAGAGGAGTATGTGAGAGAAACCACCCTGCAAACAGCAGGGTCAGTGAAGAAGGAAGGGGAGGAGGTGCTCCAGGCACCAGAGCAGAGCGCAGTGACAGAGTGGCTTCGGTCGTCACCCGGCATCCAGCCAGGGTTAGCCCACCACAATGTACCAGAGAGTGTGAGCACCGCACAATGGCACACAAGGACACAAGCTACCCACATCCCACGCTGCATCCCCAGCAGCATGGCCAGCAGGGTGAGGGGGGGGATTCTGCCCCTCTGCTCTGGAGAGACCCCTGCATTGCTGCTTCCAGCTCTGGGGCCATGAAAGACATGGACCTGTTGGAGGCCACAAAGATGCTGCGAGGGCTGGAGCCCCTCTGCTGTGAGGACAGGCTGAATTGAGGGTGTTCAGCCTGGGGAAGAGAAGGCTCCAGGGCGACCTTAGAGCTCCTGTAGTCCCTAACAGGGCTACAGGAGAGATTGGGAAGCACTCTGGATCAGGGAGTGGAGTGACAGGATGAGGGGGAAGGGTTTTAAACTGAAACAGGAGAGATTTAGATTAGATTAAGGAAAAAATCTTTCACCCTGAGGGTAGTGAGACACTGTCCCAGGTTGCCCAGAGAAGCTGTGGCTGCCCCATCCCTGGAAGTGTTCAAGGCCAGGCTGGACGGAGCTTTGAGCATCCTGGTCTGGTGGGAGGTGTCCCTGCCCAGGGCAAGGGGTTGGAACTGGATGGTCCTTAAGGTCCCTTCCAACCCAAACCGTCCTATGACTCTACACCAACTGCAGACCAAGAAAACCCAGCGGACAGCGGGTACGCAGGCCTGGAACCGCCGCCCCAGGCAGAGAACCCCGCAGGCAAACCCCGTGCAACGCCACGCAACACGAGCCTGCAAGAAGCCCGCCAACACAGAAATACGTGAAATTGTTCAAAAACCAAGAAAACGCTCAAAATACACCAGTCCGGGCGCTCACCCCACTTCCGCATGCGCACTGACGGGGAGGGCNCCGCGGACGGGCCCGCGGCGAAGGCGGCACCGGGATAGCGGCGTGAGGCGGCGGCACCGCGCCGTGAGTACGGGGGGCGGAGGGGAGCGGGCTGGGGCGAGCGACCGCCGGGGCCCACGCAGGCTCTGGGGCCCGAGCAGGCACCGAGGCCCGGGGCGGAGGGGGATACGACTGCGGGCCAGGGAGGCTGCGGGGAGGCCGCTGTAGCCCAGGAAGGCTCCGGAGACCCCTGACG
>VXBH01000883.1:0-38345 GCA_013400035.1 Rynchops niger | reverse complement strand
CGGGGGGGGGTAGGGGGGACGTCCCCGGGGCTGTAGCGCCGTGCTCTCGTAGCCACCCGGGCTTAGGTTACAACGGAGCCGATTTCAGCCGAGCCTCGGTGTGCTTAGGGTAATGCCAGCCTGACGTGGAGATAACACACTGTGTGCTTCCCCCCAAGACCCTTTTCCCTCACCTCTCTGCCTCTGTTCTCAGCCAGGCACATCTGTAGCACCTTCCAAAAGCAAAACCAGGCCTGCTTCTCCCCAGAGCAAGGCAGCTCTCTGACACCCATTCGTCCAGCAGAGAACACGACCCTCCACAGTGCTGCTTTGCCCAGCCAGGCACCCTTCCCGCCACCCCACCGAAGCCTTCGGCCAGCTGCAAAGCGAGTTTAAAAGCTGGTCTGTTGTACGAACATCGTAACATCCCAAACACACAAGTGAAGGCAAAAAACAGAACTCTTAGATGCAGTCCACAACTCACTGAACTCTCCTATACATCATTACCCCTGCACTGAAACATTATAAATTATCTTGCCAATGTTTTCATAGTGGAGTATACTTTGCCTTTCCAGTCCATATGTCATAATGTCCCAGAACCTTTTGCCAATACTGCATTTTTGCCTCTCTTTCTCTACCTGTGACACAGAAAATTGGACTTTATCAGAGTGTATTCAGATTTCTGAAGCCTATGGACAAAAAGGTAGAGAAGAGATCCAAATTAAAACTAAAAATAATTATGTTTTTGAGGGAACTTGGGGAATGGTCCTGGAATTCATGATCTTTGGCAGTTAAACAAGGCAGGGGGCGGGAATGAGGACCACTGAGAATTAATAAATGAAATTAACAAATGAAAGTAGCAGTACTTCAGATGACAACTGTCGATGTTGACATCTCTTTCCACTAGACTTAAGATTCTGCTCCTGTGATTTAGTGTGCAGAGAAACACAGATCATGCTGCTGCCTTCCTGCTCACAGGTGGAGGTTTATTCACTCTGGTGCTGTGAGTGCACTGCAATACCTGTGGATACAGGCTAATCCATCCCCAGGCAGTAACAAAGCTCAGAGAGCAGTTATGGCAGTGTCAAAAAGAGTGGCTCAACAGAGAGCCTCCACTTTTCATGGAGTTGCTTTGGCTTGTCTCTAGCTTGAGAAATCAGAACACTTCGTAACCCCGAGGCTTGGTCAGTCAAGGATTTGCTGCTCTTTTGGAAACTGTTTGCAATTACATTGCACCATTTCTGAGTCTACATCAATGTTAAAGGCACAAACTCAAAGACTGGGGTAAAGCCTTTGCCAAAAACTGAAGACTTACTTTTTCCATCTGAGTCATACTGGCAGATAAAGCTTTTAAAAAATAGAAGAAATAGTGGCAAGGCCAAAAAAATCCCTGAAGAAGTTAAATCCCTGATACTGGAAATAGGTCTTAAAAGTTTGAACAGTTATGGTTCTTGGGTATTTTGAGAGGGTTGGCATCTAGAAAGCTGGTCTGCTGTTGCTTTTCTTAGCTGAACTCCTCAAACTCATTACTCCTTAGCTCTTTCACTTCCCCCCCGCCAGTGCTTTGGATAGTCTGTATTTTTTAGCGGCTGTTTTGAGTGCTACGTGGTAGTTGAGAGTTGGTTTCGAACACATGCTGGCAGCATGAAGCACCACCCACACACCTCAGTTCAAGTTATGTGGCTGTGACGGTTTTTGATTTAAACAATTTTCAGCAAACTGTACTACAGGTGAGCTTTATAAGCAAGAAACTTGGTGCAAGTCCCTGAGGCTTACTCTAAGCTTCTGTGCACTGTTTAACTTCAGAGATTTTTATCTAGACCATGTCGCTTTTCATTCCCAAGAAGAAACTTTGGCTTCTGAGAAAGGGAGAGATCAGCACCACCCCCCCAATAAAAAGGTTACTCAGTCTTTTATTGCAGACCTTTCAGCTGCCAGCCTGGGTGACTGTTCCTGTAGCATCTGCTGGGGAAGTTCCTTGCGGACAGCACTGGCTTAATAGCTGCCTTAGTAAGGCCTGAACAAGCTTACCATTTAAGTGCTTAGTGAAAGCCAGCTGATTATTCTCCCCTGTCAGGGTAAATGGACTGTTAAGGAATTAAGGCATTCTTGAGAAAGGTACAGACTTTGTGTTGGCATACTGATGTATAAAACCTATAGTGTAGAAACACCTCTCACCCTCCTAATCACTGAATTAGCTTGTAGAATATCCAGAACAGCTTGCTAGCTCCTCAGATGGATTTATTCTGTAACTGATCGATTGCAAAGCACTACAGATTTGTGCTGTGCTACTCGCTTTTGACTTGTCGTAATTCAAATTTTGTTTCTGGCTGGGAAAGGTGTGCTGCTACCCTCGCCCTGGAATTTGAAAATCGTCCCCACAAACATGTGCCAGTAGGACCTGCTGGTTTTTAATGGTCTTGGGAGGGAAGATGACAGAAGGGCTGTGAACACGATGGAAGCCAATTAATAAGCATGTGGAAAAGTATTGGTGTTTACTTACTAATGAGGTACCCAGGGAACCTCCCCAGGCTGCTCCTCTGCCTGCAGGAACTGGCAGGGAGGAGGCTCCGGCAGCACACGGAGCTGCCGAGCGCTGACTGCAGGGAGAGCAGCCGGAGCATTGCCTGCTCTCTGCTGCTGAGGGGCCTGAAGCAAGTTCAAGTGGCTCTAAGAACTGTGAAAGAGCAAGAGGAGGCAGCAGTGGTGTGATGAAAAGGAGCCATCTGGTAAACACGAGTGGCCGCCAAGTCAGATGACTTGAGCAGGAACTTGAGAGCAGTCTTGAGGGTAGCAGGACACCAGGCTGGCTAAGGAAAGAGATGAGTCAGGCAGGGAAGAACAAGAGCAACTAGTTAAGGAAAAGCAGGATGCGGTTGTGAAACAGGGAACTGGTAGAAGTGCTGTTGGTTGACAGGTTCTTATTTGCTTCAGGACACGGTAATCTTTAGCTTGGATCCTGAGGAGGGGACAAAGACAACAAGGTAGGAATTTTTCATTTGCAAGTTTCACCTTGCTTGAGAATGTAGGCAAAACTGAGTATTGTTACAGCTTCCAGAAGGTGTCCTGGGCACCAAGGAGGGTGATAGTTCCCTGCTCCGTAACAAGCTGATAGTAGGAGATCCTGTTTCTCTTTGATTGATAGCATGGAAAGAGAACTCAGTTCATTGCCAGCTGTATAAAGGGATCTCCGGTGAAGAGTATGTATCTTACAAGTGAAAAGTCCCTTGAGGAAGATAGAGCTGCAGAAATCTCTAATAGTAGGTACATTATCAGCTGTAGGATGCAGCAGACAAAGGGGTTTTCAACCTTTAACTGATGGATAAGCAAAGGTGCACAAGAATAACTGTTGGAACTTCTGCATTTATTAGAAGTCCAAGAGGTCTGCGGATTAAAGGGCACTGACATTGAAACTTCGTAGTAAAAATAACCACTATTAAATGGTTCTTTATTCTGCAAAGTAGTTGCATTGGTTGCTACAAGCAGCTGGCTCTTCCTGGAAATATCAATATTTTAAAATGGGTAACTTGTTCTCAGATAGGTCTGTGTCTAGGTAATGCTTAACACACTTAGAATCAACTCACTGCTTAGAACATTATTGCTTAAGTCTTTGCTGTGGTGAGGAGGCCAGATTGGAATTAAATGCAGCTATGTCACAAGTTATAATTATACTCTTAAACTGTAGCCAGTTGTAAAGTTTGGGGGCTAAAGGCTCAATAGCAATACGTGGCCTTATTAAAGCGAGAGATAAAACTGAGCAATGTAAAATAACCTCTTCCTTATTCTTCAGCTTCCTAACTGCAGCTTAGTTTTACTCATTCAACTCCAGCTGCCCTCTCTCTGCTGGAGAACACTCTCTTCCGGGAGCACCAGCACAACATACTTTCCACAAATACTCTTAATCTGTTTGCCCTGGTGGAGATTTTGGGCTGCGTTCTCTCTCACTAATATTAAAATAGACCTTGCTGCTAAGAACACAGTGGATGGCAGCGTGCTTCCTGCTTCTGACAACAGAGCCGGTTGGTACCTACGAGCTTACGGAGCTGTAAGACAAGTCTGACCTCAGTGTTGTTTTGGAAGAGAACCATGTGCGGTTTTCTCTTGGCTTTCCTGTGCGATCCCTCATTTTCCCTCCTCTTGCCAGGAAATCCCTTCTTCTGCCAACAGGAGCCAGTGGAATGTGCTGTTTGTTTACCTTCTCACTCCTTCATCCTACTAACCTTCCCACCCCCCGAGTTGTAATCCTAACAGGCTCGGCTCAGCTCTTCATGCTTCTGACGGACCACTAGGTTGAGTATTTTTCAGATAAAAGGATTGCTGCAAGAAGCTGTTCTGACCAGGCTCTGCTTAGTGCGGGGGGAGGCCATGGCATTCTGCAAGGCTGGGGCTGTCCTCCCGCCTGTCTGTCTGTGCCCTGGCTGGCAGCTACTTCCTTCAGGGCTGCTGCATGTCCTCATGGTGTCCTACAGGACGGCAGGGAAGAGCACGCTTCCCAGGCTCTTCCCTTTTCTAGCCTTGTTTTGCCTTTTGAGGGTAATAAGCTAGGGGTACCCTCTTCTCATGGTTTCCCTGCTGCATGAACTGAAGGAAAACTTGAGTTATTCCCTCCCAACGATACTGATATCTCCTAGCCTGACCTGCTGTTGCTATCCCAGACTGCTAAACTCACTCTTCTGCCCCCTTTCAACGGTTCTGGCTCTGTAAAAACACCTGTAAGGCATGTATTATTTTTAAAGCCATTTTAAATTCTTGGATTAACTGCTTAGAAGAAAACCCCACACTTAAGGTAGTTGATGTGGTTGCTAAGGGTAGAGGTGTGTTTTCTGGACTCGAAGTGCACTGCCGTCCCTGGTTAGAGAAGCCTTTAAAGCTCATTGTTTCCACAGGGGTTTATAATAATCCAAGTGAGGAAATCCTGTGTTTATAGCATTTATGAAAATTGCCATTTTGAGACTGTCCCCGCTTTGATCTATTCACGTACTTTATCTCAATTGACTTTAGCTGATTGGCAAGGATTATAAATCCCTTAAGCAGAGACTCTGCTCCCCTTTGTTTTGCAGCCTGGACACTGTTGGGGCTTTCCTGGGTACCTACATGTATAGCTTGAAATTTATGCTGTCCTGCTGGAAGACTTTGTAATGGGTTTGTGCGCTTAACACTTCCTAGACACTTCTTACACTTATTCTTCCTTAATACGTCTTTGTAGCACCTAAGAGTTCACCTCTCAATTGCATTTCTTGATACCATCACTCAAGTCTTTGGATAAATGTGTGTAGGGAAGGCTGTGGCAGCTTGTTTTCCCCTCTCCCTTTCTGTTCCTGCACTGTGCTAAAGAAAAGGGTCTCACAACTGTTAGCCTGGGTAAAAGCCTGAGAAACAGAGCACGTAAGGGATACGCTTCTACACCAGCAACAGATAATCCTGTCCTCAGCTGAGGGGTTCAGAAAGCAAGAAACTTTCCGCCAACTATGAGACACACCGGAATTTAGCACTGGGAGTTCAAACATCAGTATACAATGCTTGGGAGTAAATGAAGCTGTATGAGAAGAATGTCTATTGATTGTTTTTGCTGTGTTTCTCTGACAATCTGACCTTTTACCCTTCCATACAGAACAGCCTGCCTGCTGGAGGAGTTTCTGGAGACTGTTCTGGAGCACATCTGATTGCTGCTGCCACAAGGCCCCAGCCAGCCAGCCACCATGTACTGCCTTCAGTGGTTGCTACCCGTCCTGCTCATACCCAAGCCCCTCAACCCAGCGTTGTGGTTCAGTCACTCGATGTTCATGGGCTTCTACCTGCTCAGTTTCCTCCTGGAACGGAAACCTTGCACGATTTGTGCCTTGGTCTTCCTAGCAGCTCTATTTCTCATCTGCTACAGCTGCTGGGGGAACTGCTTCTTGTATCACTGCGCAGGATCCCAGTTGCCGGAATCAGCTCACGATCCCAGCATAGTGGGCACCTAGAGCACAATAATCTTCCAGTCTGCTGAGGGCTCTTGTTTTGCTTTTAAAAAGGGGGTGGGCTAGGGAGGAGGGAGGGGGTGTTAGGCATGTGACTGGAGTAAAACCAGCCTGTTTCTGGTAACTGTGTGTGGACTAGAGTGGTAAGTTCCTCCCACTCTGCCTGTGAAATTCGACTTGTTTACTGTGTGAACTCTGGCAGCGCCACCTGCTTTTTTAGAAGCAGGAGTCATTTGGGTGTTTTCTCCTTCCCGTATGACCGGGAGCAGACACCAGCCCTCCTAACTCAGAACTGGTGGAGGACCGAGCTGCTGGCCTCTGCCCGGCTGTTTGCACGATGGTGTTGCGTGTCACTCACTCATCTGCATTAGGCTACAGTGGTCTAACTCAGGGCTCTCGGCCCGCTGATTCTGCTCAAGTACCTACAGGATTCTCTCCATCTTTGTCTTTGTGGGGAGCCAGCCTTCCCACCTTGCTGATGAAGGGCAAGCTCAACAGCTCACAGATGCACTTGGCCAAAAGCTGCTGGAGCCAGAGGCAGTTGAGTCATCTCCTCCTGCTCAGCCTGCCAAAGAGATGTGTGCACTGCCCAAGTGCTTTCTGAACTACTTATGCTCCGAGATCATAGCCTGAAAGCCTCAGTTATGCTGCTGCTTTTATAAAGCCTCACAGGTAGTGGAGACTGTCTCTTCCCCTCCTCCTAGATTTCCAGGGTTTGCCAAGGTATTGACTGTTGGGATAAAGAACCAATTATGCTGCAAGATGGGGGGTTTTGAAAGCCACTGTGAACCTCACCCTGTAAAACTCATGGTAGCCCAAAAGGCCACGTGTGGCCAGGGCAGGAGAGGATCCTGAGGGGGAGGCATGGCATGAAGCAGTAAATGCTTCAGACGTTCTCAGTGATGGTGGTTTTGGGCCAGGGGTGACAAGGTGCTGGTGCTACTGACTGGAGAAGAGGAGGCTAGAGGAGCACCTGGTGTCTCCATCTCCTCTGGCAGAAGGATGTCACGAAGCTGAGGTGGTGGTGGGGCAGTCTTGCATGCCACAGCTGTGCAGAGCTCCACACTGCATATGTTAGTCTGGGCAGCCGTGGCTCTCGGGGAGCCTGACCTGGGGCAGAGGTTGGTTTGTGAGAAACCTTAGAGGTTAACGCAAAATCCTGTCCCTAAACTTTAAAGGGTTCCTTCCCCTTTGCCATCTGTTTGTCTTTACTTCAGCCTGGTAGTGGAGAGCAGCAGAAGTGGCTGTTGCTGTCCCGAGGAAGTTCAAGCTATGAGGTTGTGAAACTTCCAGAGTATTGTTTGTTCATTGCACAGCTGTTCAAAACGTTTAATAAAGCTTTATAAACTTTGGTCTATGGCCTCCTGCCCAGCATGATGCATTGGCTGCTCATTGCAGATGCCTTAGCCCAGCAATCATGTGTCTGTATTGTTGTGTTCCCAGTACAGTAACTCCGGGGAGTCTCCAGCAAGAGGCAGAGCCTGTTTGCCCTGTAGCTCCCAGTACTGCCTCTTCTCCTTAACTGTTTAACCTGACCGTGGGCAGACCGAGAACCACACTGGAGGTTCTTAAACAGAGTCTTCGTACACACAACACAGGAGGCCGCTTCTGGTTGTATCTCTGCACTTATGTGACAGATTTTCCTCTTTCCTTACAGCTTATGAAATTAAACCACAGAGCTGTGTCCTGAAAGCTGCTAATCCCCCGCGCCGGCAGTAGAAGTGTTATCTGCCAGGTGCCTCCATGGCGTAAGCCTGTCCCACAACACTGCGTCTTCCTGATTCCCCTGGTGCGGGCAGAGCCTGGGCTGCAACCCAACTGCCATGAGCCATCCAGGGGGGACTCAGTTGCGTCCTTTCCCCAGCTTTGGCCATGACCCCGGCTAGTACTGGGGGGAAAAGGGGGGCACCTGCTGCAGCCAGACAGGACTATCAGCCTCAATGGCACCCAGGAGCACCTCAGAGAGTTGAAGGGTGCGGGGAGCTGTGCTGACGGAGCTGAAACCAGCTTCCTCTACCCCTGCTCCAAAGCCCTAAAGACCCAAGTCCAAGTTGGAAAGGGTTCAGGGCGTATCAGTGTTTACATGTTTAAAAAAAAAAAGCATGTGCCACATCACCAAGAATAGATATGACAGCTCTGTCACCTGTCAGGCCGAGGGAAATCCCAGTAGCTGTCGTACCAGCTACAGCATAAAGAACAAATAGAAACAGGAGTGGGGAGCATCTCATTTGTGAGCTATGGCAAGACTCTTGTCTGTGCTCTAAGCAACTTTTAAGTTTAAATTTATTTAAGCTAATGCAGTCCTTTTAAGAGAACATTTTTGTTGCTAACTAGCCAAGTTGCACTCTACAGCAATTTAAATAAATCCTCGCCACGAAGCCAGACAGTCCTTTGGATGAGAGCAAGCCCTGGCTTTGTACACAGGGTTCAAGACACACCACAGCTGCGGGCTTTCCCTTCTGCAAGACCCAACTTGGAGAGGGGAGAGAAAAAAAAAAAAAAGTACTTCAAAAAGAGGGAGGCTGCCAGTGCAGCGACAGGAGAGATCTCGATGGGTAAGAAACCTACTTTTTGCAGCCCTCCCACCCCAAATGTAGATAAAGAGCACCCTTTGATATGCACAAGCTCTCACCGGTACACCGTCTTCCCCTCTTTAGGGCACTGAGATACCATCTTCATTTTAAAGATAGAAAATTAAAGTCACTTCATCATGGTCAGACAGAAAGCCTCAGGCAAGAGTGAGGAACCCAACCAGGTTTCACATCCCGTGCTAATGCCCTGCTTGTCCTTCTCTTCTAAAGAGACCGTGAAAAACCAGCCTGTGACTGCAGAACAGGTCGAACCCGATGGCTTTCGAAAAGCATCATCACAGCTTCCCTGCTTGTGCACCGCAAATTGGACCGAGCCCATCCAGACGTGGCACCTGTGCTCTTGGGCAGACATTTGCTGGCTACAAGGAAGAAAGCTCAGAGGAGATGTTTTGCCCTTGTCTCAAGGAGTTTCTCTGCCAGAAGAGCAGTGGGGTGGCTCTGTCCACTGGCATCCTGGAAGCGCCATGGGGTCTCTGCACACGGACGGCACCGGTGGGCAGTCACTCCCGGGGAGGGGGCTAGCTACACTAGCGACTCTGAAAGCAGTGAGTGGGGTTTAAAACACAACTGCTGTGGTGTGCCAGGTTCTGTCAAGCCTGGACGCTGCCCACGAGGGCTTTGGCGCAGAGCGAGCCTCATCACCTTGCTGCATTATAGAGCGTCCATCTGCCCCATGCTCCCTAGTTACAGGGAGCAGGAGCCTTAAGCTGTTCCTTTGTCTTTCCATTTGAAGGAGAGATGATTTTCTTTTCTAGGTCATATAACAGATCAGTGACACAGCAGGGTCAGGAAAGAAAAAAACACCACCAAACCCAGGCTCAGATCCCTAGGAACAGAGACGTAGCTGAGCTCAGTCCTCCAGCTTCTCACTGCCCTCCTTGCCACTGGTCGGGGAGAGGCAGCATCCCCAGTATGAGCAACCAGGGCACCACAAGGTTTCCCATGGGGAACCTTTGGCCGTGACTGCCAGGCTGGTGTGGCTTTTTAAACCCTAGATCTGCCGGACAGCCAAGTTGGTGCATCTCACCTCAGGGGCTGGTGCTTGGCGGTCCATCTCCCTAGCACAGCTCAGGGTGCAGGTAGGGGAGCAGCTGTCTGGGACTACCGTGGCCACCAGCCCACTCTCCCAGTGTCTGCCTGTCCATCCTTGGATCTTGCTGGGCGATTAGTGCCTCCGACCTGGATGCTCTCCCAGTTTACCCCATGGCGACAAGCCTACAATGTGGCCTTATTAACTAACAGAGCAGAGAGGCGGATCCTGCTGAGGAGCAGTTTGGAAGTGCTTCCAGCCTCATCCCCTTGTTACCCTGGGGTTGGTCCAGCCAAAACCCTTGAGAGAGGGAAGCCACAAGCATCACTCAGGACCACAGAGCACCATGCCCTTTGGTCCTGCCTCTCTCTTGCTCCTTGCACTGGAGCAGTTTCCTAGCCCTCAGCGACTACGGGAAGTAAGCTACACATCGGGTAAGGACTTTAGCCCTTCCCTTGGGAGTCTGGAGATTAAGCCTTGGCAAGAGGGTTTTGCTACTTCTCCCAGCAAAGGCAAATCCTCTGGGCAAGGGAGGATGGATGGCTCAGGTGCCACCCAGACCTGCTGGGGATCAGAGTGGCAGAGTCCGCAGGGCTTTGTCCTCCGAGTGGATGCATGATGGCAGCCTCCCCATCACCCCTCGCTGCTAGCAGGCACGACGGGGGCTGCAGTGGCACAGCCGGAGACCCGAGCAGCTGGCGCCCTGCAGAGACCCAGCTCTTTAACAAACACCACCCGGCTCCTGCCCCAGAGCCCTTCTGCTGGCGCTGGGCTGCGGGAGAGACCCCAGACCCGCAGCGCAGACCAGGGTTTGCTCCAGGGGATGCTCAGCACAGTTCAGGGCTCCTACGGCAAACTTATAAGCATTTATCCTCTGGGAGCATGGGTCAAGAGCCAGGACTTGATGCACTTTGGGGGTGCTACTGCTAAGCTTTGGGGAAAGGGAAGGCGGTGTTCAGGCCAAACAACAACTTTTCCTTGCCATTTTAGAAACCCACTGCCAGCATGAACTGCCCAGCACAGGATCCCTCGCCAGACCTGCTGTGTGGGCAGCCACAGCCTCCACCCCTAAATCCTCTCCTGGGCTTACAGGGCACAACACAAGCATGAAGCAAACAGCAAGATTAAGTCCATTAAAGGAGGCACGTGGTGTAATCCCCAGGAGCATCTGCCCAGCTCAGGCTAGGGACACTCATCAAGAGCAGATCCCGGCAGCTATTTCCATCTCACACCTCTGCCCTCCAGGCTAACATCATCCCCTTCCCACCCCTTGGAGTCAAGAGGCGTGTCACTGAGGGAGGTGACTCCATGGCAAAACAGCCACCGAGCGTGGCCAGGCTGGGCCGCAGGTGCTGCCGACTGCCCCGACCATCTTTTTAAGATGCTTCAACTACCACCAAGGCTGAGGACTGGACACGGAGTGAAGGGGATGGAGAGAGGAGGAAGCAAGCGGTGCCATAGGAAGGGTTTGGATGTACCAAGCCCATCCCCCTCATCCCCTGGGCACAACCCACCATAGACACCCATGCTGTCCCAGGGCTCGGGCTGGACTGTAGCACCCTGCCTCCCACCCCGCCTCCTCCTCCTCACATCCTCTCCATAGCCACCCCTCTCCCGAGCGCGATGCTGAAGGGGCAAAGCCGAGGGCTGGAGGCACCTCAGCCCCAGCTCCCCTACCGGGGCAACCTCGCCAACTCACTCCCAGCCCACACATCACACACAGACCAAGGGACTTGCCGATGAGAGGTAATCCCTCAATCACTTAATTGCTTTAAAGAGAAACAAAACATAAAGCATTAAACATTGAAGGTGATAAGACTGAGTCACTTACCGGCCTGAGGAGGAGGGAGCAGCCACATCAGGGTGCTCAGGGCACTAAAGCCACCCCAGACCATGGTGAATGAGCAACATCAGCAGCAGCCACCCTTCTTCCAGAGGGTCTGCTCCCCACAATGCTGTGCTATATATCAATTACTTAATCACCAAGTGAGGGATCCCAATCAGCACCCACTAATTATCCTAATGAAGCAGGCCTGCTTCTGCTAGTTGCTGATGAAGCAGATTCTGCTGGAGGGAGGGCTCTCCCCGGTCCTGTTCCCCCCAGCTCAGCCGACGGGGGTTGGCAGTCAAGTCTCCTGCTGGGCTTGGGGCAGCTGCGCTGGCCCTGGCTTTGCCCGGATCGATGTGCACACCAGGGCCACCGTGTCCCTCACAGCAATTGCAGGGGTCAGCGCTCCCTGCGTGGGGGTGTCCCAGCAATGCAGAGGCCGGGAAGCAGTGATGGAGGCAGGAGAGGAGTCCGTGGGGTCCCTCATGGCTAATGCCACGTGCCAGTGGTGTGTGCCACAGCCCTCTGCTCGGCATCAACAACAGCTTGGACCCCACCAGTGGTGCAGGCTGCATCCCACCCCAGCTTGGAACACGCCAGCCTGATTCCCAGCCAGAGCGGTTCGGGCACAGGGAGCGCACCCACCACCACCAGCCATCTATCCCTGGCTCTCGGAGCAGGAGGGACATGATGGAAGAGGCTCCTCTTGCAAGAGCAGGTGCTGGGGCTGCGCTGGACCACAAGCCCGCATGGGGACACAGGAACGGCTCCAGCAGGACAGAGGCAGCACCAGATCCCAGAAGCATCTGCCAGAAAAAGCCTCTGAAGCACCAGAAGCCACACATGGACATTGCATGTGCCCCAGGAACCGTCAGCTCCTGTTAACACGGATGCTAAGAAATCCTTTCATACACAAGCTACACCTTTTTTTTTTTTTTATGAGGTCTGTTTGTATTTAATTATCAAATTGCAAAGTATTTACACCAACATCAGAGTTTCAAAGCATCTCCACCCCCCACCACCCACAAAGCTGGACCTTCTCAGGTTTTTTTTTCCCAAAGTTTTATTATTATCCAAAAAAAAAAAAAAAAGCTAAATATTTTACTTTGACACTGAAAAAGGCAGGTGGGGGGCAGAGAGGGGAGCTGGGGAGAGAGACACAGATCCACATGTTCTCTGCATAGTCGGTTGGAGATCTTACAAAACACTGTTTAAAAAAATGATAACAGCAGAGGAGAATAATTTGTAGGGTGTTATTGACCCCGGGAAGCCAAAGAGCATCCTTAGGTGGGGGCTCCCCCTCTGGAGTTTATTGGCTTAAAAAATAAATTGGCAGACGACAATGGTGATGGAGGAGGGGTTCTCGGTCCCCGGGGCCTCCGGGTCATGATGGCTGCAGCAGTGAATCTGGAGTTGCTGGGTCCCACCAGCACTGCTGCATGGACACAGGGATGGACCCACGGACACGCGGACACAGAGCCCCAGCCCCGTGCAGGGAGGTTCCTCTGGGATCGCTTCGCCATCTTCTGCCCTGAAATGTCTCCAGCACGTCTCCTTCGTCAGTGCTTGACAAAAGCCATGGGGAATTAAGCCAGCCCGGGGTGTTCCTTGCGCCGAGGCTGTGTTCCTGCTCCGCTGCTTGCCCGCAAGAGCCAGAAACCGCCGGGTTAAGCCCATTCCCGTCCCGCTGCGCTCATGCAAGACCCTCTACATGCTGCAGAAAACTGAAGGCCAAACCTCACCATGTGCTCTTGCCTTCTCTCTCCCCAGCTTTCGGATCAAATCTGGCTTCCACACATTACAGTTTTAAGAGGTTTCTCCTGGGGGGGATGGGGATTTTGTATAATTTAGGCAGAGCTATGGCACAGGCCAGCCCTTGGACCGGCTGCTGCGGGATGGGGCTTCTCTGGCAGCACTGACGGGGACGTGGCAGCCACCCATCCCAGGGATGCAAACATGGAAAGACCCAAAACATCGAGGTTTGGAGAGTCCCTGTCCCCTGCAGGCACAGCAAATCTGCTAGGAATAGCGGGGGGGGGGGAAGAAAAGGCTCCAAGTCCCAAAATGATATAAAAAAAAATCCATTAAACCAATGGCTGTTCTCCAAGCCAGCAAAAGCAGGATCTCTCCTTATCACTGAAGAGCCCATTCAAGCTGATTTGAAGGTTTTACTCATTAAAAAGGAGCCACCCACCAACGAAGCGAGCACTCGGTTCATAAATAAGCGGCCAGGGAGCTGTGGGAGTGAGCGGGAGGCAGCAGCGTGCCCGGGCCCTGCTCCGATGGGGATATGGGGAGGGAAGGGGGTTTTGGCCACCCCCCTGCCCCTGTTCAGCTCCCATCCAGCTTTCACAGGACACCAGCACCAGGGCGGGGGCTGGCGAGAGGTGGTTTGGGTCTGTTGCCTGCAGGGAGGCTGTGCCAGAGGGAAACCCCATCCCACAAGCCATAGGGAGGCCAAGAAAAAACACAGCCTGAGGACCGAGTGGTGGGCAAAGCTGCTGACTCCCCTTCTCCAGGTCCTTCCTGAAAGCACCCTTGCACCGCAGCATCCCTGCCCTGCAGCATCCTCCAGTCCCATCCCACCCCCGGTCCAGGAGAGCATCCAAAGAGCCCCCAGGTCATGGCCAGGACCTGAGAGGTGAGGGAGTGAAGCCTCGTAAGCCACCACGGCGAAGGGTTTCCAGCTGGGTACAGCCTCAGGGGGGGAGAAAAACAGCACATGCAACTAATTCAATGTTCGGGAGGGTGCGGGGGCCGCTCGAGGGCTATGTACAAGGCAGGTGCTGGGCGGGAGAGCGCAGAGGCTGGGCACAGATAACCACCCACCGCCGAACCGTGGCTGAGGGCTTTGGGAGCCAGCAAGGGGGGAGATGAGAATTCAAGTGTCTCCCGTGTGGCACAGTGCTTCCCAGGACTCTCCTTCGGGATGACAGCCCATGGCTGGGGATGCTCCCACCACGTGGCCAACACAGCCCGGCAGCCGAGACATGAGGGAGAGCAGGGGAAGGCAGCTAAAAACGTACCTGGCGGACAAAAGCATCTGTGAAAGATGAGCATGTCCCCCAAAACACTCCCACACCCTGAACAACCACCCGTGCCATTCTCCTGAGCCCTGTGGTGCCACCAGATTTGGTGGCAGGGCTATCCCAGGGGACTCTGCTGGTGGGAAAGCTGGTGGTAGAGCTGGGGGAGGGGGTGGCTGGGGGGATCTGTGGTGCACTTCCCAGGGGGCCGGCTGGAAGACCAGGACTGGCCACAGGCAGGGCAAGGGCTCTGCTGGCACCCCTGGGTGCCGCTCTCAGGAGAGACAGGACTGGTCCCCTGGGGGGACAGACGCAGCTGGAAGACTCGAATGTGCACCTATGGGATGGTGACGGCCACCAGAGCAAGGAGCCACCACATTTCATGCTCCCGGCACCCGCTAGCACGGCTCAGAGCCCTGCCACAGCAAGGCTGGAGGGATGCCCGAGGAAGGGGGACTGCCAGCATCCCGTCATCACCCCATGCTGCACCACCCGGCACATTGCCCCATCCGAACCAGCCAAGGCTTGGTGAAATGTCTCTGCCAGCACCTTCGGGGGAACCAGAGCCAAGGGGGGACGGCGGGGAGGGCGAAGGGGCAGGGAAATTTGTGCTGATTTAGAGAAGGGGTGTAGGAGCCCAGGGCCGCATGTGCGAGGTGGGGGGTGCTGCCCCTCAATTCCTCTGAGCTCACCCCAGAGCTGCTGGTGGGGGGGGTGGGGGGAAGGTCTCCCAAAAGCCAAGTCTCTCGTCAGGAGATGCTCCGCTCGCCCTCCCGAGACAGGTCCGCTGGTGCCCGCAGGCTCCTCTTGCCAACGGGATGGTGCCGCTTCATTAAACACAGGCCAGAAGTCTTAATGAGTGATGGGGGGACCCAGCACCTCCCCTGGCCACATCTGGAGGCAATGCCCCATCCTGCTCCGGGGCTGCTCCGCAAAAACCGGCCCCTCGGCCGGGAGGTCAGCCCTCGGCGTCCCGTGGCAAGGACGACGGCGTCCCTGGTGCCAGGAGCAGCTCTGGGTCTATAGGTTCTCGCCAGGCTGGTATTGGGGCTCTGTCGAGGTGAAGTAGTCCTCCAGGAAAGCCTGCAGGTACTCAAAGGTGGGTCGCTCCTCTGGGTCCTTCCGCCAGCACTGGCACATGAGGTCGTGCAGGGACTCGGGGCACTCGGGCGGGCAGGGCATGCGGTATCCCCGCTCCACCTGGTCCAGCACCTCCCGGTTCACCATCCCTGCGTGCGGGCAGAGACACAGCACCGAGTGAGAGACGGGCCAGATCCTGCACCCTGCCTTTCCCGGAGAGGAGACCGAGGGCATCACCCTGGGACGAGCCTTACAGGCAACCCCAGTGACTTGATGCAGGGAAAGAGGGACCCCCCAGTCCAACAGCTCTCGTCCCCGCCATCCCGTCACCCTACTTGGAGACCAAAATGGGACAGGGTGGCTGTGACCTTGCATCCCAGCCAGGCTCTGCTCACCCTGGGAGGGCAGGACTCAAACTGGGCAGGGGCAGCTCACTTCTGAGCCCACCCTCCCTGCCCAAATAGCAGGAGAAACTTTGTACCAGTTTGCTCCTCCACAAAGATGGCTCTGGGGGCCACAGAGTGCCAGGAGTGAGCGCTGGGCGAGGGTGGCTGGCCCTGGGGCACCGTGATGGGGTATCTGCTGCCAGGTGCCAGCTCTCACCTGGGTATGGCACTCTGCCCTTGGTGGTCAGCTCGGTCAAGAGGATGCCGAAGGACCAGACGTCCGACTTGATGGTAAACCTGCCATACAGAGCAGCTTCGGGGGCCGTCCACTTGATGGGGAACTTCGCACCTGGATGGGGAGGGAGGGTGAGGGGCTGCTCCCAGCCCCAGGGTGCCCGAGGGTACATGGGCTGCGAGTGCCTCCAGGACGCCCATGTGCTGGCTCCAGATGCAGCGCACGCCCCTGCAGACCGGGGACCACGGAGTGGCCACTGCTCTGGTACCACCTGCCTGGGCACGGTGGCGGCAGCCCCGGGCACACACCTTGCCGAGCGGTGTACTCGTTGTCCTCGATGAGCCGTGCCAAGCCGAAGTCAGCCACTTTGCACACCAGGTTCTCCCCCACGAGGATGTTGGCTGCCCGCAGGTCCCGGTGGACATAGTTCATCCTCTCCACGTAAGCCATGCCAGATGCAATCTGCAGGGACCGGGACATGGGGCATTGAGGCTAGCGGGGTGACATGAGGGTCCCCAGGGAGTGCCTGGCACTGCCGAGGGGAACGGCTCCACAGTGGGACCTAACCCGGGGTGTGGGAGCAGCTGGTTGCTCAGGAAAACCCAAGGAGACGCAGGTTTGCTGGCCAGGGAGAGCGAGCAGCAACAGGAACGGGCAAAGTGATGGTCCCTGACTGCAACCCAGCTCCAGCTGAGCACCCAGCGGGGACGGTGGCACCCAACCCAAGCCAAGCGAGGCTGTGGAGCACCCCACCACCCTGCCACCCGACAGCCACGACAGCCCAGCAAGGTGCTCGGGCAGCCTGCGCCCTCGGAGAGGGATGCAGGAGGCCCAGGGATGTGCAAACCCACCTGAGCTGCCATATCCACGAGCTGGGGCAGCCGCAGGTACTTGCCCATCTCACCCTTCAGGAAGTCCAGGAGGCTCCCTGCGAGGAAGACCATGGTCATGGCAATCCAGAGGAGCAGAGTCCCTCGGTCGCCCCCCCAGCATCCCTCCTGCGCTCACCCTTGCTCATGTACTCGGTGACGATATAAATGGGCTCCTCGGAAACCACGGCATAGAGCTGAACCAACTTCTCATGCCGGAGCTTCTTCATGACCTGGGCTTCCTGCAGGAAGGCCTCTGGGGACATGGTGCCGGGCTTCAGCGTCTTGATCGCCACCCGGGTGGTGCCATTCCAGGTACCTGTGGCAAAGGACACATTTATGGAGCACAGGGCTGTGTCCCTCACCTGCTCCCCCACCTCACTGCAGGCTCTGGGCACCTGCAGATGGTTGGGGAGAGGAGGCAGGTGGTGACACCGGGGGGACAGCAGGGTGGGAGCAGTCCTTACCCATCCACACCTCTCCGAAGCAGCCCTGTCCCAGCTTGACCTCCAGCCGCAGCGATTCCCGGGGGATCTCCCAGGCATCCTTGGCAAGACCTTGGGTCTGGGGCTTGGACATGGGGCAGACATTGGTGAGACGGTGGCACAAGCCGTCGGCGTGTTCTAATGCAGGAGGGGACACAACCAGGGTGACGCCTGGACATTTTGGCACGTGATGTCTTTACCCCACATCTTCCCAGCAAAACACCTCGGGGACCCGTACCCAAACCCTCACCCTCTTCCCTAAACCCAGCTTTTCAGCAGGGTCCCCCTCAACTGGTTTGCAGCCCCCCCCAGCAGCGAGGGCAGGCACAGCACCCAGAGTGTCACCCAGACCCCAAGGGGACCCCAAGTGGCTACCCACTGGAGTAATAGGCCACCAGCTGCTGCAGGCTGTTGAACTGGGTGCGGGAGGTGATGTAGAAGCCGCCACTGTCCAACTTGCGGATCTTGTAGTGCTTCACATTGAGCCCCTTGGCGTTGTCAAAGTCCGAGACGGAGAGGCAGTAGGCACCTGTGGGCAGGATGGAGGAGTTGGGGGGCAGATGCACTGCAGATGGGTGCTCCCCACGGGGTCCCCACAGACTGTGTCCCCCCTGCAAGCTGGCACCGAGGAAGAGACCCCGCTGGGTTTGGGGGGTCCCAGCGGGCAGGAGGGTGAGCAGCCCCTGGGGCAAAGGGATGAACATGGCAAAGAGAGGATGCTGAAGCAGGGGAGAGGACCAGACAGGAGGCAGGCTGGGCCACAACTCCAACATCTCGGCATCTCACAGGGGAGCCAAGGGGCTGGTGGACCCAGTTCCCTCCTCCACAAATTGCACCATGGGCATCACTTCGGGTGCGTGTCTCTGCTCTGCCCACACGAGAGCAACACCGCACTGCTGGGGCCCCAGATAACCAAAGGGAAGATTTATGCTGCTGCTTGAACGAGCTGTTTCCACCAGAATAAAATAAACAGTGGTATCAAAACAGAAAGCAACATCAAGGAGCTTTTCCCAAAGGTGCATTTGGAGCCAAACTAAACCACATTTCCAGGTAAGAAACAGCATCCTCAGGCAGCTGAACTGCGAAGATCACAACCTGCACTTTCAGGAGGTACAGAACAAGCATCGAGTTGTTAGACTTGAAAGAAGAACCTAAAGATTCATCAGTGCCTCTGCCTGGTTGCCCAGGAAGCACATGTTCAAGATTTTGCCACTATATAGGGACCAGGAAAAAACAAAAGACATCTACCTGGGGGTGTAAAAGCAAACCCCAAACCAGCAAATAGAGCATCCTGCTTGGTGGTCCTGCCAGAGCTGGTGGGGCACCCGGCTCCCACCCTGCCATGAGCTGAACCATCTCTTTGAAGGGCCGTGTCTCTCCAGCCCTGTGGGCTCACTGCTGTAACGGTGCATTCGGCACAGAGATGTCACCGGGGATTTAATGGGTGCATCAGCTCCTGCTCCCTGGACACTGTCACCGGCAGGGGAGACCCCAGGATCCTCCTCGTGCCAAGGCGCATTGCTCAGCGACCCCACACATTGGTTCCTGCCTACAAGGGACAACTCTTTTCTCTTTCTCCCTCCCCGTGCACCTAAGCTGGGGGTACCGAGACCACACAGAGTGACCAAGGCGACCGGGGTCCCTGTGCAGATGCCCCTCCACCCCCCACTCACCTTTCGTGGTCTCACTCTCCCGGACCAAGAAGGTTCCTCGGGGGTTTTCAGGGTTGAGCAGCAGCCGCTCAGATTCCCGGCGGGTGATCTTCCCAAAATACCACCTGCAAGAGCAAGTCAGTGGCTCAGCACCCAGTACTCTCCCCCCTGACTCCATTGCCTGTCCAAGCTGGGGGCTCAGCCCTGGCCCCCCTCTGCTGCAGGTTTTGGAGACCACAGACTGCATCTCCAGGCTCAGGCACCCTGGGCTGGGACACTTTCACTCCAAAAACCTCCCCAAATGAGGGGCTCCGGGGACCCCTGAAGCCCCCCGAGCTCTTGCTGGGGGGGATGCCATGCCACTGGCTGGGGACAGGCTGTGGGGACGTGGCTGGCACCTCCTGCTCTTGGACTTATGGCCAGCTTTGCCCCTGCCTGCTCTCCCTGTGTGACGGCCGCCTCTGTGCTCAGCCTGATCTGCAGAGGCGGAGCCGGCAGCATCCTCAGGCACGGATGTGTGTCCGTGTGGAGGAGTAAAAACCAGACCCAAAGCATCAGCCCCTGCTACGCCACCGCTCATCCCTCCACCGCGCAAGCACGCTGTGCCTCCGCACTTTATGGGCCTTATAGAAAGGCTGGAAAACGCTTATGGGGTGTGCAAATTCAAAAGGGAAAAATAACAAAAAGGAAAAAACCCGGAGGCCTTGCAAGTTTTGCCCGGGAGAGGGGCAGGAGGAGGGAGGAGCGCTCGGGGTGCATTTGCTATCGCTTGTCTTTAAACTGTCTCAAAGATGGCAATTACTCTTCAGCCTGGATGGAGTCTGAGGGCGCGACATAGTTACTGGGGATGTAGCCCGTCTGTCCTGTAGTGAGGGAATGAGCCAGCCACCAGTCACCTTCCCTGCAAGAGAACCAAAACACACTCAGTGTGAAGCCAGGAGCCCCCCGGCCAGACCCTCTCCTGTCCGCAGAGCCTGGCCAGGAAGGGGTGCAGCCCCTGCAGCCCCCAGCCCCAGGGCTCCTGCTGCCAGCCCCTGCCCGTGGCTCCCTCTGGGCAAGCTCTCTGTATTGGGGCCACCCATTCATCCGCATACGGGATGCTTTAAACTTAAATGGGGCAGGGCAGCCGGCGAGCCAAAACACCTTTGGAGCCACCTGAATGCGAACAGGGTCTGGCTGGAGCCGGAGGGGCACTGGGGATCCGAGGGCAGCGGGGAGCGAAAGGCAAGGGGGAGGAATCGGGGAAAAGCCACAGCACAATGGTAGTGATTAAAAAAAAGCACCAGGAAAACCCAAGAGAAAGCATTTGTTAAACACAGGCTGCAGAAAAGCAACAGGACAAGGCTGAGATTTGAGGGTGGAGTGGGGGTGATGCCCAGGCTGGATGCAGCGGGCTCCATCCAGCCTGGGCACATCACCTCCAGCCCCGGGATGGGCACCCTGCATGGCCACAGCCCCTGACCACCAGCTTCCCCCAGTCCCAGCAAGGGCTACGACTGCTCGCACAGAGCCACGCACACCTGCTGCGCTAGCCCCACGGCCCCAAGCACGGCTCTGCCCTGCAGGAGCCCCCACGCTGTCCCCAAAAAACCCAGGGCTGACCTGCTGTCCTTCCTTCCCTGGGCACGGTGGCCACAAGGATGTCCCCAGGAGCTGGCAGGGTGCGGGTGCCTTCTCACTGCTCTGCCCCCTCCCCGCAGGGTCCCACACAGGATGGGGCAGGAAAGGACAATAGAGAAGAACAAGGGGACGGCGGGAGGTGGCTTCCCCTTCCCCGCAGACAGCAGGGCTTCCTCCTGCCACCTGCATCTTTTCGCCCATCAAAGACGAAGTCACCTAATTTATCCTGACCACGAGGGAGACGAGGCTACAGGAAAACTGCAGATCTGTGGGAACAGCCCTGCAAGGATGCACGAACTTGGCAGGATGACCTCCACAAACACTTTACAGAAATACCTTAATAACCTCAATCACCACTGCAAGATCCACCAGACCACATCCAGACCCCTGCAGACCTGTAAACTTCCATCCTCGCTCCAGACACACCAGCAGCTTGTGACTTTTTGCCTGTCCCAGCTAAACCAGTGATGCTTCGAAGCGGCCGGGAGAAGCCGGACATGGCCCCTGGCTCCTCATGCTGGTGCCAGCAGGGCTGGGGAAGGCGGGGACCCTCTGGTCATCTTCTCCCAACCACACAGCCAGGCGCTGCTGCCTGCCCAGAACCAGTCCCCAGCTTCACAGCAGCCCCAGTTGGTATTCTAACTTCTCCCAGTCCTGGTGCATCTCATGTCAGGTAGCTTGGGCTCCCCAGCCGGAGCTGCTGCCCCAGTCACCTTTACTGGGGCAGCTCCGAAGGGGACAGGAGGCTGGTTGGGCTCCTTTCCCACGGGACCGGAGAAAACATCTGCTTGAGAAATGCCCAGCTTTTGACTTGTGGCTTTATTCCAACTTGGGCTGCAAGCTGGGAATTCGTCAAAAACAAACTATTCCAAAAATGTCTCAGCGGGGAAAAAAAAAAAATAATCATCATCATCAAAACAAAGCATTTCAACAATTCCCTGCACAATCTTACCCAAAATACCCCACCGCACCCCTGCTGGCTGCCAGCTGGCTGGGAGGAGACCTCCTCCTGCTGGAAATGGTACCATGAGAGCCCTTCTGCACTGGGGTGTGTGGATCTGGCCCCATCTGGGAGGCCGAGGGTCCCTGCAGGCAGCTGGAGCTTTACTGGGATGTGGGAGCAGGGAGGTGAGTCATGTAGGGGCTTCTCCTCTCGCCCTGCACAACCCCAGCCCCGTTAGAGCAGCCAAAACCCAAAGTCACCCTGCAAAGCCACTGGTGGACAGTCATCCCCATGTCCATGGGCTCCTGCTGCACCTGGGCTGACCCCAAACGCCTTCCCCATAGCCCCAGGGCACCGACTGTCCCCCCTCTGGGAGCCAGAGGAAGGGGACATCGCTGCCTGCCTTTTGTTGTTCCCAAAGCGCGGCAGCCCAGGCTGTTCCTGGACCATCCAAGCATCTCTGGGCACTCAGCAAGAAGAGAGATTTACCCTCCCAAGCACCACACAAACTGCACAGATTTCTCCACCCCCCTCTCCCTGTGGATATCCCCCCATGCAGCTGCAGCAGACACCGGGAAGGTCAGCAGCTAGATCCTGCACCCTCCACCGATGGACCGCCATCGCCAAGAAAAAGGCCTTTTGCTCCCCAGGATGCTGCAGAGCCCATCACACCCCGACCCTTCCCTCGGACCAAGACTTTGCCAAACAACAGCAGAAGAGGAAAAGAAGGTGGAAACCCCAGAAGGGGCTTAAGGCATAAAGAAACAAACCCTCACACATGGACACAATCTGGACCCACAACGGGCAGAGCTCACTTTGTAACAGCCCAAACCAGAACCCAAGCCTGGGGCTAGTACGCTGCCGAGGCTGTGAAAGCAAGAAGCACCAAACTCCCCAAATTCAGGCTTTTCCTGCAGTGCTGAAGCCCTGCACATCCTGGACTTCATTGATTAAATGAATTGCCATTAGCAAACAGTGTTGGAAATAGAAGAACACGGATCAGACTGAAAACATGTTTGTGCAACGTTGCCTGACTGCTGCAGGAGAAATATCAGCCCTGGGATGTTCCCTCATCTTTCCACCCTTTGACTTTGCAAAGCTGTTTTGGGTGCCCAGGTTGGAGGCAGCAGCGGAGGGGACAGCAGGAGCTGTGGACCCCGGGGACCTCATGGTAGCACTGGGGACAGCCGAAGGATGCCGCAGACCACACGTGCCAGCACAGACCACACGTGGGTTTAATACAGGACCATGTTTAGCAGCATCTTCCATCTGGTCACGCTGCCCTGCTCTACGCAGCAAGCCATGGGTGTGCTGCTACGACCAAGATGGAGAGCAAACACGCAGGAGGCAGGCTCCTAAAGGAAGTGCTTGAGCACCCTGAGCCACTCACAGAAAATATAAAAATAAAATTAAAAAATGCAACAATCAATGCCAAAAAGGGCAGGAGGGAGAAGACAGACAACTGAAAAGGGTCTGCAGAGGGGTGGCAGGCGCAGACAAGGAAAGCGGGCCAGGTTCAGAGCTCCTGGGTGCAGACACAGCTCTGGATGGAGCAGTTCCCCAGCATGGGAAGGGGCTCCCTGCTCTGCCCGCGTCGAACAGGAGGACAAACCCAACCAACCACAAAAACATCGAGCAACCATCTCTTCCCAGCCCCCGCTCCACCCAACCTCGCCCTAATGTGGGCAGCAGGCAGGCTTCTATCATGTAAGATTGTTAATAATAATAATAATAGAAAAAATCTGCCATACACACCTGACATCCACTTTTCTCCTAAATGACAGCATGGCACAGAGGAGAGAAAAAAAGAGTCAAGAGAGAAGCTGAGATCAGAGACACCATGCAAGCCCAGGGGAAAGCACCCATGAGGTTGAGGAGGTGTGTCCAGGCAAACGAGAGGGAGCTGAGGTTCATGGCGACAGGGGACCGGCGGGGACACAGCCCCGCATTGGAGGGCATGGACTGGCCAGCAAGCAGAGGTGGCTTGGTGACAAGGCTGCAAGGCAACGTTGACCAGCAACAGGGCCAGGAGGACGTGGGAGAAGGCAAATGATTGTCTCCAGCACTGATGTCCTCGGACAAGCCATTGCGTCTGTGTGAGTTTAGGCACATCCCTCTTTGAGCACCCATCCCTGGGGAGAGCTGGCCCTGCTGGGGCCAGGCTTGGGGGCTCCAGGGAGGGAGGGAGGCGGCAGCTCACCCATGTGGGCTTGGCTGCAGGGACAGGGACACTCACGTGTTGTTGACGATCTGCAGGCGCTCTCCCTTCTTGAAGGACAAGTCTGTTTCGGTCCGAGACTCATAGTCGTAGAGGGCCACGAAGGTGGTGACTCCACCTGCGACAGAGACCACTCAGGATGGGCACAGCCACCAGTGCTGCTGTGGCATGGTGCTGGGTGCCCCTCACCAGGGACCCTCCTCTCTCACCATCCTCCCACCACCTCCAGTTTAGGGGTGCCTGGCACAAGCTCTGCTCCCCTCCCAGCTCCCCTCCCCATGGCGAGGGCTTTGCCTGACCACGGCGGCTTATTTTCCAAAAGACCCAACTTCCACCTACTGTTTTCCAGCTCCAGCTGAGTCCCTCAAAAGCAGGAGACCCCGTCATCACAAGGAGCTGGAAGCAAACCTACCAAGACCCAACTGATGAACCCGCCCTGCCCCACCAAGCCCCAGCCCACACCGACCAGCCAGCGCCCCGGCACGCTGCGGCGAGGTGACCGTGTCGGAGGTGTTGAAGCCTCCAAAGAGCTTGGACTCGGCAGCCATGGTCCCGAATGAGCGGCTGGGGGTGCGATGGGTGTCGGGAGCGGGCGCCTTGCTGGGTGTCTGCGAGGCTGGGTAGCCCCCATGGTGGGTGTTATCGGTGGGCTCCAGGCTGCGCCGGCGCTGGCTGGGGTCTTTGGGCTTGCTCTTGCTGCTCCCCATGGTCCCGGGCTGTGGGAGACAGACACACATGCACAGGGCTTCTTTTGTTACTATTATTATTATCATCATCATTATTATTATTATTATTAAGCTGCTTTCCAGGGCTTGTGCGACAGACGCCTGCCCACTAGGAAACAAAACAACTTCTGGAGTCTGTTCAAGCATCAGCTGCCGGAAAGTCTGGCCATTCTGCCCTTGCCCTGGGACAGCATCGCCCCTCATTAAAGCCGAGCCACCTCCTGCATGGCCACAGCAGCCAGCGCGACGCCGGGAGCGGAGCTGCCAGGGAGCTTTGGGAGCGGAGGGAAGCACGCTGAGCCATGGGAGCGAGGATGCTGAGTGTGGAGCCTGGACCTGTGCTCGGGAAGGCGACTGCGGATGCTCCAGGGCCAGGCACCTGCCGTGGGGTGTAGCTCAGCATCCCATACAGTCACATTTCCTCCCACGCGAGGGTTTCTACCAGGGCACGGACACGACAAGACAAGATCCAGACAAATATTCATGAGCTTGGATTACTCAGATGGCAGAAGTTTGGAGAACCTATAGCTACATCACTCTGCTTGGTCAGGGTTGGGATTTAAACACTCGTGATGTTCCTGTGGAGTCCAAAACGTGCAGCAAATGGGATAAAAGTTTAAATCAGGAGCAGTTTCAGGCAGTTAGCAGCTAAGGACCAAGGGATCTCAGCTTTATATATAGTCATGCCTTCCTTTCCACTCAAGATCATGCTCTATAAATACCTTCAAGGTAATGCTATAAATGAAGGAAGGGAATTATTTGCAGTCTCCAAAGATGGCAGGATACCCAGCAGTGTCCTGAAGCTATGGAAGGAAATATGCTAGATCATGCATGGCAGGAGGGAAAAGGGAGGTGGAGACAACTGGGAAGAAGAGTATCTCTGATAAGAACAAACAAGCAGGGAAGGAGCAGAGGAGGCAGCCGCTGCCCGCGGGGCGAGGAGCTGGATGCAGCCTCCTGTGGGGCTTTGCCGAGGGCTCAGCCTCACGCAACAGATGGTTTTTCTAACCCGGCTTCCGAGAGAAGCTCGGGCCGAGCCCCCTCAAGCCAGGTCAGAGCCATTGGGCAGCTCCAGCAGCCCCCACAACCCCGACATCGGTGGGGCAGAGCCCACCGCCTCCCATTTAGGAGCGCCTGGCACAAGCCCTGCTCCCCTCCCAGCTCCCCTCCCCATGGCGAGGGCTTTGCCTGACCACGGCGGCTTATTTTCCAAAAGACCCAACTTCCACCTACTGTTTTTCCAGCTCCCAAATCGCACGGATGACCGGCAGCATCCCCTGTCCCACTTCCACACAGGTTTGCTTCAGCTGCAACCACGCTGGTGGGATCAGACACTGCCAGGGCTTGGGAACTGGAATAAACTGATTTTTCGGGCTGGGTACAGCTGTGGCAGCCACTCCGGCAGGGAGCGGAGCCGTCCTTCCTCCTACAGGTGCAGGCCATGAGGAGGGAGCGATGCCTCTATCTGCCATGGGGCTCAGCCCACGCATATCTGTGCCAGGCTTTGGGGGCCTCAGAGCAAAGGAAGGTCAAATCTAAGCTTTGCACTCACAAATCATCACCAACAGCAACCTGGGGGCAGAGCTTGCAGCAAAGGGAAGGGGGTCTGTCCTGTAAATAAATGGACTTTTAAACCCCGGGTACAGAAGATGCTAAAGCAGAACTGTGGGGGGAAGCAGGACCTTAAGAAAGAGGAGAAAATGCCCCCACTGCTAAGGAAAGCAAACCTCCCCGTCCCCCGGCCAGCCCTTTGCTCACCTCTGCCCGGGGCTCCGGCACCCGCTGGTATTCCCGGGATGTCAGCGGCAGCACGGGGAGGAAAGCGGGGGCACGGTGGGGCTGTGACCGCCCGGCTTGTGACTGCCCACGGGACTGTGAGCAAGGGGGGCAGCCGCTCAGAGTTTCCCCTGGAAGCAGCACTTCCTCAGGCAGGAAAACACCCCGGACGGGGCGGCGGATTTAGTGGCACTTTGGGGACACAAGTGTCCCCTGAGTGTACCCCACGGGGCTGCCAGCCTGGCCAGCCTGGGTCAGCAACTGATTTATCAGCGCGCTGAGAAAAAACGGAATATAAAATAGTCAATATGCCCAGAGATTAGCCAGGAGCAGAACACAGACAGGGCAGGTTGGGTCTCCCAGGCACTTCCCCAATGTCCCCAAAGCAGCTCTCGCCTTCACAACCGTCGGCCTGCAGGGACAGGACAAGCATCCGCCAGGCATGTCCTGGCTGGGGACCCTGGGGACCCCGAGTTCATCCCTCCTTGCGCAGCGGTTTTGGGGAGGGAGAGCTCTCAAAACACAAATCACAAGCTCCCAGCTCACACCTGAGGGCTAACCCTCCTCGGCAAGGGCTTTGCTGGGTCTGTGTTGCTCGGCAAGACCTGAGCTGCAGGAGCCGAAGATGGGAGAGGAGGAGGAGGAGGAGGAAGAGGAGGAGGAGAAGGCACGAGCCCGTAGTCCTCTAGGGAATGGGCTACAGAGGAGCAAGCCCCGCTCTGAGCTCTCCTGTTGCAAACAGCTTTGCACCTACACACCAGCACACACCAGTTTTGACTGGGCTAGTGCAAAACGTCATCTGGCAACCCCAAAATGTGCCCAGAGGTACTGGCACCCTTGCACCATCCCCACTCCGAGTCACAGGTAACTCAGCCAATGTGACTGTGTGGCTTTAGCCCTCCGGCTGCCCCAGGGATGACATTCCCCACCTGCCCTCAGGGAGGACAGGGGGTCCCAAGAAATCCCCTGCAGCCACCAGTGAGGAAAGGGTGCAAATTACCCTGGGAGGATGCAGGACGTTGTGCAAGAGCCCAGCAGAGAAGTTATTAATGACGGCAGGAATGTGCTGTGCACTCAGGTCCTGGGGGGGAAAACGGGCCCACACACCATGGGGAGAGACCCCCCTGCCCCCGGCAGAGCCGGCGACAAAACCTCCCCGGAGCCGAGGGGCAGAGAAGGAAGGAGGTGAATGCACCGCCTGGCTCCCAGCACACCCCAGCAGCATTACTGGGTGCTGTGGAACAGCATCACAGTGGCCAGATTGCAAAACCCCCCCCTGCCAGCAGCCGTGCTGTATTTATGTCTAACGCATGGTATTTCTACGTGTAACAGGCTGCAGGGATGCTCAGAGACACCGACATCCATCCATACACAGCTCAGCAGCGTATTTCCCTGCTCCCATGCTTCTCGCAGCCGACAGCGCTGGGATGGGGGGCACCCAGCACTGCTCCCCATCCCGGCCGGTGCCTCGGCTTTCGGCAGGGCTTCCCTTCCCAAGGTTTGCATGGCGGCAGTGGCGGCAGGCTGGAGCGTGGCCAGCATTCCCGGTGCTCGCCTCCAACTGATGCGAGGCGGCAGCTTTCCTGCAGCGGGGATTAGCACCCTGGGCACGTCGCAGCCTGCAGGAACTCCCCTGCTTTCCGCTCCCGGGGGGGTCAGTGCCGGCGGCGTATCGCAAAGTACTGCGGTGCCAAGTTGCGAGGCCTCAGCTCTCGTGGGGAGCGCCAGGGGGTGGGACGGACAAAGCAAGGGCTCTGCCTTTTGCTTTTGCTCCCAGCACCCTACCCACCCCCCGGATGCTCAAGGGCCAAATCCGGCTGTTGCAGAGCACCCCGTACCCCAGATCAGGGGGCTGGGAGGTTTTCCCGTCTCCCGGGTGGGTTCATTCAGCGAAGCAGCCTGGTCCCCCCCTCCCCGGGCTGTCGGAGATGCCTTACCGGTGTGTTCTGGCTCCAGCCACTGGCGAAGTCAGCTCAGCTCCCGCCGCAGCCTGTGAGACAGAGGGGACGTCAGCACCCGCGGCACCCACCGCCATCCCCGCACCCTGCCACCCTCTCCCGCCTGCGCCACGGTCCGGCACCCAGGGCTGCGGCTGTGTTCCTCCTCCTCCTCGTCTTCCTCCTCCTCCTCACCATCCCTCCAGCACGGGGCAGGCAGCTTGCACCCACTCACTCTGATCTCTCATGTGTGAAGAGGCGACAATTCTCTGCTCCACTTCATCAAACCCCCCCAGGGATGGGAGCTGCCCCGAGCAATGTCCCAGGGTGAGAGGGGAGCGCAGGCAACCCGAGCCCCCTGAGGGATTTTCAGGGGAGAAACGGAGACTGTTCCTCCGGACACACCAGCATTCCCAGCTCCACCACTCTGTCTCCAGAGAGCCACGACTGGTGGCAGGGAAGGTTGGCCACCAACCAGGTACCTCGTCCCCAGGGATGCGAGTTGCCTTCTCCATCCCCAGCAGCACAGATGTGCTACAGCATGAACCACGCACAGGGTCTGGGAGCACCTCGTACTTCCCAAGCCCTGACTCAGACAGAAAAGCAGGTTTTAGCCAAATCTTTCCAAAGGGACGGTTTCCTGCTGCAAGTGTGCATGATATGGGGACACTTCTCAGGAGCAGTGGCTCAGGGCAGAGCTTTGAGTCCCACAGAACTGGGACAGTCACTCACCTGGCTCTGCCACCCCCTCCCAGCCCCCAGATCCTTCAGGAAATGCCCCTTCCCCCCCACTTCTACCAAAAGGGGAATCTCTCTCCAGACAGCACTGCTTGCCCAGTGCTGGGCAGAGGCTTCAGCTGCTCCCAAGGGGCTACTGCTTGCCTGGCATGGAGGGGACTCAGCTCCCGCCCCGGCGCCCCCAGCTTCATGGCCCTGAGCAGCATCCCAACAGGCTCCTGTCCCAGCTGGAGCCCAGGTTTCATGTCTCATCCAGGGGGAACACAGAATCATAGAATGGTTTATGTTGGAAGGGACCTTAAAGATCACCTCGTTCCACCCCCCTGCCCTGGGCAGGGACACCTCCCACCAGCCCAGGTTGCTCCAAGCCCCATCCAACCTGGCCTTGAACCCCTCCAGGGATGGGGCAGCCACAGCTTCTCTGGGCAACCTGTTCCACTGCCTCACTGTCCTCACAGATGGATGGGGATAGGGTGGGCAGGTTTTCGCTGCCCTGCCATCTAACCCTGCTGGGAACAAGCCTGGAAGCCAGATCAGCTGCAGCCTCCTGCCTTTATGCCCTTGGCTACCAAGGCACAGCAAGGCAGGGCTTGCACAGAGACAGCAGTGAAGGAGAAAGAGCTGCTGGTCCCCCAGCACCGCTGGCTGCCATCGCAGCCTCCCCTGCCCCAGCTGCCCCGATCCACCCGGCCTCTGCATTACCCAGATCACGGCACGCCGCCCCCCCCCCACGGCACCATCATGCACGTTGCCCACACTCCGGAGTGATGGTGGAAGCCACCCAGCAAACCCCAGTGGGGTCAGTGTGACACCGGGCGGCCGGTCTGCGTCCCTCTGGCTGCCAGGCAAAGGATGTGCCACCCCGCAGGTTTATTTTGATGGCCTCCCTTTTCCCCTTGCTAATAAGTTTTTGTCACTATTTTTAGTGCGTTTGATTAGGATAACAAGCAGCAGCTGATTGACAGCTCTTTAAGACTCTGAATGGTTTGTAATTTGTGCTTGACTAATATTCGCCGGCAATAATTGCACAGCGGGACGGAAGGTGGGGGAAGCTGCAGTCTCAACTCCAGGCTGCAGCACATACAAATAAGGCTGCGCTGCGTACGCACGTGGTCCCCGTGCCCCTGCCGCCCGCGCACGCTGTGCCACCCGGGCTGAGAGAGGCCGTGGCCGTATTTAGACAAAATAGGACCAAAAAAGCCACCGGGGAAACCCAAATGTGCCTCAGCCTGGGGTCAGCCACATGCCGGGGCGGCGAGGTGGAAGGTCCCCCGATAGGGTAGGGACATGGCCCCACGTGGCTGCCAGGCAGATGGATGCACTTGCATCCCTCACGCTCCCAGGTTTGGGCATTTGGTGGCTGAAAGCAGATGCTCCGGCAGCAGCCTGGCACAGCCCTGCTGGCCGCTCTGTCACAGGGCCACCATCCCAGCCGGCACATCGTTGCCACGCTGGGCTCAGGCACCCTCCAGCGCTGCCATCCCCATGTACTGCCGGGTTCTGCATTCGGGGGTCTCCCTGGCCCTCCCCAGACCCCCCCCAAGCCGTGGCTGGGCTGAGCGGCAGGCAGAGGGGAGGGTGCCGGCGCGGAGCCCAGCCGCACAGCCTGCCCGGGGCAAAGGCTGCAGCAAGAGGCCACCCCCACCCTCCCCTCTCCAAAAGCAATTAAAAATGAAGCACGCTCAGCTGCACAACTCAGCTTGCATCAGATCACGGCACGCGAGACGGCGGCCTCCCCCGCCGGCGCTGGAAATGCTGCCTGACCTGCCCAGCATCCCCGCTCCTCTGACACCCGCGGCACCAGGGATTCTCAACCCCGACTGTCCCCCCCCAAAAAAATATGAACTGCCAAGTTGGGATGCAGGGAAAGGCTCAATCCTCTGCCCTACCTCCCCACGGCAGAGATGCTCTTCGAAAGACAGCAGCAAGGGGAACCGCTGCTCCCTGGCAAAGTCCCGCTCTGGCTTTTTTCCACGGCGCCTGGATCGCTCAAGGATGGAAAGGCCGTGGTAGCGCCAGGCTGATAGCGGGGCTGGCGGTGGAGGGGGGAGCGATCTTATCTTCTTTTCAAAGACACTAACAAAAGACACTGATTGGGAGCAGACAAAACACTCGCAGCGCGGAGGCGAGGCAGAAGCAGAAACCTTGGGAAATGTCGCGCCAGGCTGGGGCCCAACACCAGACACTGAGCCTTGGGGAGGAGAGACATCTCCGGCAAAACAGGCTTCGTCCTTGGGGCTGCTGAGGAGCCGCGGGGGAGCCAAGCGGCACCGCGGGCAGGCGGGTGCTGAGGGAGAGGTGGGCAGGGGGCTGGGGGCACCAGCACCCAGCGGCCGCCGGAGCGAGCCTAGCAGCATCCCCGACTCGCAAAGCCCCGCCGAGATTCGTAATGGCCCCTGTCTCAGGCCAGACTGAAAAATGAAGCGCGCGGGACGGCGGGCGAGACAAAGCAGCCTCGCAGCGCTCAGCCCACCGCAGCAGGCAGCGGGGATGGGAAGGAGCAGAGAGCGGCGATCCCAAAGCCACCCCGACCCGCTCCATCCCCCTTTGAACACAACCAACCCGCCCCCCCGGGCACATCCATGCAGGACAAACAGAAGTCGCCCACGAGGTGTGCCACTAAAAACAGATCCCAGGCTGGAGCCAAAGGGCACCTCGCCGTCCCCCCGAGCAGGCAGCACGAGGAGGTGGCAGTGCTGTCCCCACCATCATGACAGCACGACAGTGAGACGGTGGCCACCATGCTGGGGGTGATGAATTGCTGCTCCATGGGCGCTGCCAAAACCACTGTGAGGGTGGTACCGGAACAGCCCCAGCACCCTGTCCCCCTCCCTGCATCGCCCCCAGCTTCCTCCCTGGATTTTGGAAGGAAACGCAGCCCCGGACATGCACACACAGCAGTTTCCCCCTCAGTCCCAGGGGATGCAACTGAAATTTTGCCTTTTCCCACGGCTGGGGGCCAGCACACGGCAGCACAGCCCCTGGCGTTTTGGGGAAAGCCCCGCTGCCCTGGCTCAGCCCACCATCCCCTCCTGCCACCCGAATACACCAGGTCCCCATGTCCCCTATGGAAAAAGCAATTCCCGTCCCCTGTCCCATGCCATCGGGCTTTACCCGGTACAAAGTGGGAACACAGGGACACGTCTCTGCCAGGCTGGGACCAGCCCCGCTGTCATGAGTCCCAGGTGCTGGTGAAAAAGGGGGGAGCTGCTCCCCCAGCCCCACAAACCAGGGTTCGATGCCGCAGATCCTCTCCCTGCTTGGCTGACAGCACGAAGGCACGCCAGGGTCGCCCTTCTCCTCTGCAAGGACACTCAGTTTCTCACCTGCACTGATTCCTAAAACAAGGAGAGATGCGGAGATACTCACTTCATCTCTCAGCTCCAATTCGGGGACCAGGGAAGCCGCGGAGAGGTGCCCCCACTGCCCATCCCAGCTTCACTCAGTGACTGCATGTCAAAAGCACCTGATTAAAGGCTCCCCAGCCCTCCCCTGGCTCCCCCTGGATGATGGAAAACTCTCCCAAACAGAAGGAATGGCTGGCAGAGGAGAGGGAAGGGCGGCAGGGCTGCTGCGTGGGGGCCCAGCTCCGCGCTCCCCACACATTTAAGTCCCAGCCCTTCCCATCCGAGTCTGTCAAGTCCCGTTAAATTGAAAACCACCTTAATTAAAGCTCCACAGCCCAAGCTAGAGCACGAGCCAGTGGGTCACGAAAGGGGTAAGGATAATTAAATCAACCATCCAAATTCAACCCCCCCAAGCACGGGGGAGAGTCACGGTCAGGAGCAATGCAACATGCCTCCGAAGGGACGTGTCGAAACAGGGAGTTTAAAAGACCAAAACAACCCCCTGAGAAGCACAAAAAGCAGGTTCTGGATGTTTATCTGGCCAAGAAACTGGGAAACACCAAACACCCCCACGCCAGGAGCCATGCAGGGAGCTCGAGCTCTCCCCACCACTGCAGAGCTGGCCCCTCAACAGGCAATTTTGGGCTTGTCGGGGCGATGGGCAGCGGCTCTGCTGACACCAACGGCTGCACAGCACTGCAGGCAGTGCCCCCCAATACCCCCACAGCACCCCAAAGCCGGGTGAGGGCAGGGGAAGCCCGATGGCGAGCTCCCACCCAGCACCATCTTGTTTAAGGCTGGTGAGAAAAGGTTGCAAGCCTTATATTATTCCCCAAAATAACGCAACCCGGGATGTGCGGCAAGTTGTGCTTGCTGGTGCCAAGCCGCCGAGCACTCGGTTTTAAGCCTTTTTCTCCCCCAGGAGATGAGAAAAGGGAAGGTGGCGATTGCCACGCCGTGGCACATCCCCATCACCAAACTGCAGCAGAGCTGGGTACCGACGGGGCCACATCTTCAGATCCCGCTGGGCTGACCCACCGCAATGCTGGCCACAGCTCTGCAATGCTGGCCCACAGCTCCGCACACCAGGTCCCTGGGAGCTGGCAAAGCTTTGCATGCTCAAAGCTTCCTCCGAGGCAGCTGGTTTTTAATGTACATCGCCAAGTGGTGTGGAGGGCTCCGGAGGGAGCTGGCAGCCGCCTTTCCTGACCAAGCAAAGCTTGTGGGAGCTCCTGGCACACCATTCCCAGCATCACACACAGAGCCGCGGGTGCTGGGACCTGCTGTCCCTTGTGAAGGGCTGCAAGAGGACCCAGTGGTGCCCCATCAGCCCTTTCTATCCCCATGCAGCAACAAAGGCACCCCAAAAATGACGGCTACCACAGCACTGCCAGCCCCATTACCCTGATCCAAAGGAGATGCCCCGGGTTCAGGGTGCTGCTAGGAAGTGTTTGGGGTCAGGGAGGAAAGGAAAGTCAATTGAAGGCTCCCAGAGCTCCCGCTGTCCCTCATCATCCACGCACAAGCGCTTTGGGACAGGCGGAGAACAAACACATGGGTCCTGCAAACCCTGCTCTAGTCTGCTGGTTGCAGGCACAGAGGACTGGGGAGGCACTGGGGTGAGGGGAGCACCTCGCATCCTAGCCAGCATGCATCCCCTGTCCCCTTCTGCACTGCAAGGGCATCCCAGCAATTGGAGATGGAAAAATCAGCTTCCTCACCAGGAGGGTGGGCCAGGACAGGAACAGGGGCTGGAGAGATGGTGGGATCTCCAGCAGGAGATGCTCAAAGCTGGATGGGTACCACTCCGCCCAACCTTACTGGGGCTGCTCCGGGCTGCAGCAGGGATGCCTACGGGTGCCGCTCAGCCTGACTCAGCCTGCGCTTCCAGCATTCCTGCCAGGACACCAGCCAAAGCCAGGAATTGCCCAACCAGCTCCAGCAAATGCTTTCCAAAGGCACACAAAGCCTTTGGCCTGCCTTAACCCGAAGCCGGCTTCTCCCAGACAGGTGATGAGGGCACCGCTCTCCTCCTGCCAAGTGCAGGAGAAGGAAACAGAAAGGAAATGCTTCCAAGGGCAGGAGTGCCCGCAGGGCTGGGAAGCGCCGATGTTGGGCAGGGAAGCACTGATGTTGAGCCAGGCTGGCATTAGGAGCCGGAGCTCCTGGCCACCGGGACTACCTGAAGCCATGGGGTGATGCTTCCCCAACCCAGCCCTCTAGCTCAGCACTGGGGGTTCAGAGCCCCTCAAAATGTGCCTTTTTAACATCAGCCCCCGGGCACGCTGGCATCCTTCAGCTCCCCCCACCTGCCACCTAATTCTCCAGTTTCCCACAGCCCCATCACATCAACGCTGTTCCCATCCTTCTCCACGTGAAGCACCAGGATGAGGGATCGGCCCCGCTGGAGTGGGTGACGGAGACGTGGTGATACGAGCTGGCCTCTTGAGGAGGACAGGAGGAGGAGGAAGGATTTCTGTTCCCCATTTCTGCAGCGCCTCTCCCAGCACGGCTCCAGGAAATGGAGTTTGCTTCTGCTTTCTGGCAAGGGACATCTGCCCTGGGTGTTCCCCGGGAATGGCGGTGGCACAGCACCTGGCCTGCCCCGTGCCCAGCTCCTGGGGAAGGGGCAGGCGGCAGCGAGAGGCTGACAGGACTCATGGGTGGCTCAGATTTGGACAAAATGGTGGTGCCACCTGCGTGTGCCCCGGCTCGAGGGGCTGGTACACCCCATGGCACCCAACGGCACCGCAGGAATTTCAGCCCCAGGTGAGGACGGCAGGGCAGGCAGGCGGCAAATCTCCGGGGCAGGGGAAGGAAGGGGGCAAGGAACACGCAAGGAGGCAGAAAAGCTCCAGATCTGAGCAAGTTACAACCATCCCTGGCCACACTGGCGTCACTGCTAAAACATTTCCACTGTCAGAGAAACCAGCCCATCCAGTCCAGCGAGGAGAGGAACTCCCCGGGGCTCCGCCGGCCCTCTGGGGCTGGAGCTGCAGCCCTACCGACCCTGCAAAGGGGTCCTGCAAGACCCCCATGGCAGGAAACCTCCCAGCAACCCTCCTGACATGAAACTGGAACTGAAATGCTCGCTGGTAAAAAAAGGGAAAATGCAGGGAGGGTGTTTGCAGCCTCAACACAAACCCCGTGGGGCTGGGCATCTCCCCGCTCCTGGCCATGAGCCACAGGGACTCAGCAGGACACGTGCTGGGGCTCACTGCCATGGGAGAAGCCAAGCACAAGCCAAGGGTCTTCTCTCATCAATTTCCAGCACTTCCCACTTTGCAGACCCCTGAACAGTTTCAAACGAATAAGCAGGATCCTGCGCAATAAATTCATGCTGATTATCAGCTTGTTTTCACGGGTTACTTTGGGACGCCGAGGCATCTGGGGCATGCTCTGGGAACTACAGGGCCACCAGCCCTAACACACACATGCTACAGGGGCACGGGGTGGCTGCGGGTCAAGGATGGGTGATGGGGATCAGCCTCCAGCAACACACGCTCGACTCCCACTTTCACCTCCACAGGCATGGATGGGGCCGGGACCGGCTCCCGCAACAGCAGGCACAGCCCACGGCTCTGGTCTCGGCACCGTCAGAGCCCGCGCCAAGGCATGGCCATGGAGCCTGGACTTTGCTGGTGGCAGAGCCCCGGGAGATGCTGGTCCCCACAGCCACTCCCATCTGCACCACCAAAACAAAGCAACTCGCTCAGGATGCACCAGAAGAAGCAACCTGGGAGGGTCTTGAGGGGCAAATGGAGAAGATCAGCCAGTCCCAGACAGCATTTCCACACCCAAAAAGCTGTGTCAGACTCCCCAGCCACTCCTGGGGTGAGCGGGATGCTCAGCAAGCTCCGACGGAGGCGCCAGGAGAGGAGCCGGCCGGGAGGTGCAGCCCCAGACGGTGCTGGCTATAAACAGCCCAAGCAGATGAAAAACAAAGAAAAACGCTGAGCTGGTGTCTTTTATCCCTGCCGCTCCTGGAAGGGAGAGCCGGGCTCCGCACACCTCCAGACCCTGCTCCGCTCGCTGCGGCGGTGGTGGGGACGGAGATGGGCTATGGGAGAGATGGCTGGGACCTGCCCCAAGCCACCGACGCCAGCCAGCGGCGTGGGACGAGCTACATGTGGACCTTGCACCCTCCCGTGGCATCTCTCCACCCTTGCTCATGTGGCTCTTCCTACCCAAAATAAGCACCCCAAGCTGGAGCTCCCGGAGCCTACGGGAACAGGATGAAGGGATGAAGGGTATCTCCTCTGCTTTCCATCACCTGTGGCTCATGGTGGCTTCAGCACAGCCCACCCAGACCACAGCGCGAGGACTGTCCCCGTCCCCAAAGCACCAAGAAGGGCTCAGGTCAGCGTACGTACACACACGTACACGAACATCCACACACGGATGGAAAAACTTCCAAACTCATCCGTCCGTTATATCGGAGCATGAAGCTCATCCCAGTCGCGGTGACTTTTGCAGCTGCACACGCTCCCTTCCTCCGCCCCGGTCCCACGACACCCTCATGCCTGGCACAGCTGGGTGCTCACGGGCAGCTCCCCCCCAGCCCCACTGAGGCTTCCCGATCCCAACCCCAATGGGCAGGGGAAGGAAAGGGCCCAGCTGAGCTGGGAATGACTCTGACAGCCTTTTCGTGTTGATTTTTTTGTAGAAGTGACCAAGAACACGTTTCCTCCCCAGGAGCAGCCAGAACCTCTGATAGCAACCCCCAACCCCGCTGCCACCGGCACCGGCTGCAGCCCAGCAGCACCGCAAAGCCATCAAGCTGCAAGGGCTGGCTTCCGACGGGGAAACCAGTGCTGAGTTGGGCCATGGTCTTGGGGGGAAACCCTCAAAAACACCATCTGAGAGGCTGCGGTTGAGCAGGCGAGGAAGGCAGTGGTGCTTGATGGAGATTAGATTATATTTGCCCTGCGTAAAGAATAGCTTTGCATGGGGCGGGAGATGGGGGAAACTGAGGCACGCACTTGGTGTAAAGCCTCCCCAACCTCGGATGGCAGTGGGGACACCCTCCCTGTCGTAGCAGCTTCCCAGGCACCGCTGGGGGAAACTGAGGCATGTGATGCTCCTTATCATTTGGGGAAGCGCGGTGGAGTAGTGAAACCCAGGCACAGTGCTGCACCTCCACCCCCAAATTCCTGCTAAAGGGTGTCCCATGATGAACCATTTTTAGGACCGATTTAGCACCGACTTGACTCCATCAGGCTGCCCACAAACAGCATCACGTGGGAAGGGGGATGCTGCGCAGGAATGGGGCACATGGCTCGGGACAGGCTGGACTTGTTAACCTCACCCGTGGCGGAGGGGGCAAGGCGGCAGTGAGCTTTTACCCTCACTTCCCGGGTATTTTGGTGGCCGAGATTGCCAAACGCGGTTGGGAAGGCCGGGAGCAGCCCCGACGGGTGGAAGCTATCACTGCAGTACGCAGTCAGGTTTTCCTCTGCCCATCTATCCCAAACACAGCGGGCTCAGGGCCAGCCAAAACCTCACGGTCACGGGAGCAAGACTGCAACTGGTCAAGTGTGGGGACGGGGCTGGGAAACCAGGGCAGTGGCAGCACAGGGAAGGAAGCTGAGGGCAGCCCGAGTCACACGTGTCCCCGTGTCACGCGTGGGCGGAGGTGCTGAGCCAGCAAAGCCCGCTCGCCCTTCGCTGCGGTCCCCAAAGCCGCCCCAGTGCCCTCCTGCACACCCTGCCCAAACCTCCGCCGGCTCCCCCCCTGCCAGGAGAGGGATGTGCCCCATTTCTTACATTTTTGCCTTAAACACCGGGGCCCCTTCTACTCCCCAAACTCCTCCAGACAAGGCCATCGATCCCACATACCAGCCTATGGATATTTTGGCTGTGGCATCTCCACCAAGACCACCTGGAGCCGAGCGGCTCGGGCAGATTTCTTTAAGTTCTG
>VXBH01000877.1:262860-301339 GCA_013400035.1 Rynchops niger | reverse complement strand
TGGTCTTCCCAGCAGATATCGGGCTGATTGAAGCCCCCCATAAGAATGAAGGCCTGCGATTGTGAGGCTACCTTCAGCTGTCTGTAGAAGGCCTCATCAGCTTCCCCATCCTGATCAGGTGGCCTGTAATAAACACCCACAACAGTGTCCCTCATATTTGCCTGCCCCTTAATCCTTACCCATAAACTCTTGACCCTCTCTTCATCCGCCCCTAGTGAGAGCTTGATGCATTCCAAATGCTCTCTCACACAGAGTGCAATTCCACCACCACGCCTCACTGGTCTGTCTTTCCTGAAAAGGACGCAGCCATCCATGACAGCATTCCAGTCATGTGAGCTGTCCCACCACGTCTCAGTAATTGCAATGAGATCGTGGCCCTGCAATCGCATACATCTGTGTCTGCATCTGGATTTTCTTTTTTAAATGAAAAATTCTGAATTTTGATCCTTGGTCTTACTGACTGAAACTGTGTTAAACTAGCAGGAAATAGAGTCCCAAATATTGTTCCTTCCATGATATCATGTCGAGAAGACCTTTTCAGCCATCTGTTTGGCCATACAAAAAATTAAAACCATCTGGAAGGCACCAGTTTGCAGGCCTTTGAGATGGCTTCTGGATCATATTAACTTGACAGGATTCATGAAACCATCTTTTCAGTTGCTCATATACTGGCATAAAATCAACTTAATCTCTGAAGGTGAGACTGAGCTCATGGATAGCAAAGTGCATTCATAGGCTCTGTGAGCAGCAAAGATTAGGGAAGGGGGCCATAGTTGACACAAACAAAGCACATGGGTGCAATGGATACCTACGTGCCCAGAGTCAGGTCTCAAGGGACACGAATCCTGCCGCTTCTGGCCAGCAAATTTTTTCTCTCTCTGAGGAGAGTAGCAACAGACAGCAGATGCTTCACCAGCCCTTCGATGTTTTACTGAACTCTGAATTTGCTCTCAACTTTTCTGTCTAAACAATCCCACTCAGATCTTCTGTTCCACATCCAAACCCCTTTATCTGAAGCAATTTTCCCTCTTGGCATTTTACATTCAGTGAGGGAAAGCATCTTTGTCAGCTATAGGTCTCCTCTACCAGTACACAGATCTCTGTGGTCTCAGCCTCCTGCATCCATATGGCATGTTCCTTCAAATTCTCCTTCCCAGGCACTCTCCTGGATCAGCCTCCACCAGCTGAGCTCTCAGATGAGTTTTGAATGCAGCAACTCAGCATACCTCAAGGGAAAATTGTTCCCAGGGGGTTGCTCTCTGGCTTTAATCAAGATGAAGACTTTGGAAGATAAATCCTCTGACACAGTTCCAAAGTAGAAAGGTCATAGTACTTGCCTCATTTCCCAGAAGGCTAGATATCTGGAGATGCTGAAATGGAGAATAAATCTAATCTTTAGTTTTAATAGTAAAAATAGTAAAAAATGTCAGGTGGCTAATGTTGTTCCCCTTTTTTTTTTTTTCCCTCAAATAGTTACAGTGGTTTTATTTTGAACTTTCCACAGCTGGAGTTGCAATGCCAACTTAAGACTTTGTAACCTTTCCCATATGTTCAGATTGGGTGCATGGAATATCTGAGACTGATACACTACAGCCTCTTCAGTTCCTAAAACACTGCAAATTTTAAAATTTTACTAAGCTCATACACTTCTGAACTTTAAAAATGCACAAACTTTATTAAGTTGGAGGGGTTTTTTAAAATGTCTATTTAAATGCAGATTTCCCAAATTGATACTTGCATCCTTGACCATGAACCGATCATGGTGAATGCCTTTGAGAAAGGCTTTGGTTTCACTCAAGATTTTGTAAGGAAGAACTGTAAGGGAAGGAAGGAAGGAAGACAGTAAAACTGCCTGAAAACCCTATATGAATCTAGAGTGTAAGGGCAAGAAGTGTTCAACAAGCCATCTAAAGCAAAGTAACCCTTCTAGAATTTATCAACCTAACTCTCATCAAAATAACAACTGAGAGATCAGCCTAGTTTTGATCAATCTCTCATTGCATCCAAAGAACATGTGATTGGGAAAACCATTGCACTGAAGAGAAAACTACTTCTTCTTCTTCTTCTTCTTATTATTATTATTATTATTATTTTTAGAGCATGCTAAGTAATGTGATTCTGTAAAAACAAGTATAAAATTCCTCTAAGAAATATACCTGAAGGAGATGCTCTTCAGTTTAAAATGCACCTAAAATCTGTCCTACAAAGAATAAGTTTTAAAACCATGGAGGGAAGAGCAACATGGAAGGATTGCAATATGGAAAAGGTGGGAGAAAAGACCAGAAGTCAGGCTATACACATTGTTGTAAAGGTAGCTCCAGCAGCAGGAAGTCCATCTTTTATAAATGGTCAGATTACTTCAAAATATGTGTGATCAATTTATGTTCCTTCCAGTCCGGGTAGATGTTTTGTTCTATGTTGTATGTTACAACGTTGACAATCCTTAGACTTTCACCTGCAGTTCCTAGTTCATAAATGCTGAGAAGCAGAAATTTAAAAATAGCTTTTTATTCCTATCTGTGTCTTAATTGCTTTGTTGGGGGCCAAGGGAGGGTTATTACATGGAACACAAGACACTTGTCTACAGGCAGGATTAGGATGAAGATGTGTGTCTTGGCAGAGATCCACATGGCAGAAGCAGCTAGTTGGCCTTGCATGGCAACCTTACCTGGAGGAGCTCTTTGGGAAGTGCCTCTGCTGCAGCCCCTCACCATTCACACAGCTCCAGACAGACATGTAAACAGACGCTTTGATGAGAAATCATTTTAAAAGTCTTAATTTTGAAATTTAGCTTCAAAGAGGAAGCTTTAGCTTAGTTAGCTATAAGGTTAGATAATTATTAAGTCTTGAGAGCTAAGCTGCTTCATTTTCTTTTAATTTAGGATGCAGTTAACATTGATAAAGTTGAAATTTATAATGAAATATGTCATCATAATTTTAGAATGTATCAGTTGATTCTTCTAATGATTACTGAATGATTCAACTACAGTTGATACATAAATTGCAGGACCAAGACTAATTGGTTGATCTGATGGTCTCAAGTAGATATTAAATGAGTCATCTAAAATCTTCAGCAACTCTTTCTGATACTGTTACCTGGATCTGCAGACCTTTTCACATATTATTTATAAGAAGTAAGATAAAGTCTCTGTGAATAGCCAAACATTCTCAACCCACAAAGTGGGCAATGATACAAAGATATAGTTGCTATATACAGGGCACTGAACAAAAAATTCTGGAAATGAGGATTTTCTGATTTTCTGTTGTTTTTACTGCCAGTTCTCCTATTGATTCCTCCTGTGTCTGTCTCAGGAATACTGTTATCACTTTTCTGACAGAAGGTTTAGAGAGGTTCATTTAAACTAGGAATGAGAGCTGCAATTAGCCTGCTGTTTATATCGAGCTGAGACCTGAACAGACCAGGAATAGCTCCACCCTAAGCTCTTCCCTTGCTGATCTCCCCTCTGCCCTCCTACAGCCAAAACCTTCCAGCAGTATTTCCATGATTGTCCTGCCAGTGGATTCTTTCTGCCTTTATAAATACCTGTTGAAACAATGTTTTTGCCCTTTTTAGTTTTGTTTTAAATTACAGCACCATATGGCCTGCTTGGCTTTGCTTGAAGTCTTATTTCTTTCTTTTGGTATGTTCTGCTTTTGCTGTTCAACTGGGAGATTTGGTTTCTGTGTCTCCTTTTTCCTCTAATCTTTACCTAATATACACACAACAGCTTTCATTCATGACCACAGCAACATTCTTACCAAAAGCACTAGCATCTTCACTGAGGAATCCATAGATCTTTATAATGGAAAACCCTCCCTGTATTATGGAAATTTTAAAATTTTCTATAGAAATTTTCATCTCTTTCAAAGTGTTTTGCCTGGATTGCTTTGTTTTCTTACATTATTTGCTAGCTCTTCAGCCATCCCACCACAAAACCAGAATAAACTGATTTTTCACTGCAATAATTTAAAGACACTTTTGATAGAACAGTATTATGAAGTCATAATGTCTGAAAGCAAGCACAACATCACATGAAGATTTCATAATAAATTATTTTTTGCTAAATTATATTTTTGTGAGGAGATAAGCATTTTCCCAGTATTAAGAACAGAAAATTGAAACACATTATCCAAGACCACACATAGTATCTGTGGTAGAAACTCAAAATCTTTCCCCCTCATGTTTGTATACCCATAGGGCATTTACCAACTCCTACTTCTGATTAATTATATTTTAAAAGCAGTGGTTTATACTTAAGCAGCCTGCAGAAACAAGAACAAAAGTATTTAACTGAGCTAAGTCCCGAAGTATTTCTGAGAGCAAGAAGTGGCTAGTTTACATGCATGGCAATAAATGCATGTCTACATTTAACTTTTTATTTGGAAAAGGAGCAGAATTTTCTAAATGCTGCAACACGAACACATATAATGGATTGCTTCCTTTTGCTTATTGATGCAATTTACTCAAGGGACTGCAGTCTTTATAGTAATTAATTAACAACTATAATATTACCTGGATATTATCAGTGACCTGCTTCCCAAAGGCAAAATGGCCTTGTGAACTACCAGTTGTATAAGCTTGTAAATCCTACAAAACCACTGATTTCAGCTTTAAAAATCTTTGGAAAAAAATTAAAAACTATTCTGAAAGCAGAGATAAAAAACTAAGCTTCTCTGTTCTCGGCTTTGTGCTCTAAATAGAGTTAAGGTCCTTACTCTTTTTCTGGCCTCATGAACCTGTTCTTTACCAGCCATAAAGCAAATCTCCAATAAAGGTCTCATCTTCAGGTTCCATTAACTTTAAAAGCCCCCATGCACTGCAGAAGGACACCAGAAATCACATAACTAAAGAAAACTCTGGCAGCAGATCTTTGTTGGAGACATGCTGTCAGGAAACAGAAGGAGATGGCAGGGTACCTCAGAGCCAAAGCAAGGAACTGGTCTTTCTTCCACTAGCTTTCTTGTTTACCACGCTCCTTAGGTGCCTTGGCAGCATTGTAGGCTATGAAGAAAACAGACTGTTGCTTCCCCTGTGCGTATGTGGGCATAAATCCTGTCCCTTGCAATGATAACACCAACAGAAGTTTTGTACGATTCTGGAAAAAATTCAGGATGAAGCTTGTGCAGGAATCATGAATAATTGCATGGCCCTTGTGTGAGCTTTCTTCTTTCAGGCAGTGACTGGCCCCTGGCTATTAATCTGTATTTGTGCAAAACCAGGTTTCATTGGATGTCTACACACTTCTAACCCATGAGTACAAGGTTTTAAAGCTGCTGAAAGTATAAATGCCTGTCTTGCATCAAGCACAGAGGGCCCCACTTCAATTGTGTATGACTGCCTACGGTCTCCCCAAGGCACAACAGAAATCTATAAAACAAGTAACTTCATTATTTTTTCCCTGTGTTCAATGAAAATTCACACAAACCAATGCCATATTTTGTACCGTCCCCTACTGCAGGGACCGTGATATTTTGCAAATGCTTAACCAACTGTTTCTGTGAGGAAGCTCTTCCTGAGTTAATCATATGCAGGCTTTACTGTCACTACGCTTTTCTAATTTCAGTGTGACCTGCAGTGGGCATCTATAAAAGTAGTGCCTGAGATGTATTTCTATCAGTTTTAATTCATAGTCTTGTAATGTTTTTCCAAGGTCAATGAGTTTTTTTCTCTGCAGGTGACAGTGACAGGCCTGGTTGGCTGTGGCCTGCTGAGGGCCCTGGCCTCGGGGCACAGGGTCTCCCTGCCCTGCCCAGCTGTCAGTCCCACACAGCTTGCAGGGCCCTTGCTGCCCTGGGGACATTTCGGCCTGGTCTCAGATTTGTTATAAAATTGTTCTGTGGAGTCCAAAGTGAGCTTGTTGCAAGGAATTTTTTGGCTGTGTGTCGTCAGAGCCCTCAGTGCATCCCCCGCTGGGGCAGGCTGCAGGGCAGGGCCTGCTCAGCGCTGACGCAGCCCAGGGTGGCCCTGTTCTTCTGTGACCTGGGGAGAGGCTCCTGGACCTGTGGTGGGGAGGCTTCAGCCAGGGCCAACCCCTGGTCCGTGGGGGCTGCTCTCACCCGAGGCCCCGCTGGCAGCATCCCTGAGCTCCAGCCCCACCATGTCACAGTCAGGCCTGTGTCCGCCATGGGCCCCACTGAGACAGACCCAGGCAGACACGTGGGCTGATGTCCTGGCCTGGCCTCAGCCCATTCCCAGGGAGGTGCCTGATGGATGCCCAGGGCTGTGGCAGCCCTGGCTGCCTTCCTACCTCCCTTCTCCTCAGGCAGTAGGACGGGGTCTGGCTGTGAGGCCCTGCCCTGCCCTGCCCTGCCAGGGAGGCCCCACGGAGCCATCAGCCCGTGCAGTGCCCTGACAAGCGCACTCGAAGGAACAAGTACAAATGCACGTGGAGAGAAAAACAATTAGTGTGTGAGACTTGGTAGCCTTGCAAAAATAGGCTGTAAGCATGCCTCCAAGGGTGCTGTCATGGGCTTTTCCTCCAGTGTTCCCTAGAGGAGATGGGGATTTCTTTGTTAGGTTCATAAATTCTGCAGCAAATCTGGGAATTATTAACAGCTTCTCTCTGCTTTAGCACCATTTTCTTAGCCCTTAATCACAAGCTGGGATCAAAATGCTAGGAGTCAGGAAACCTGCATGCTGTTCTAGGACCTGCTACTGCAGCATCTCATTTCTGCCATCTAAAAATGAGATACTTCTACAAACCTCATTTGTAAAGCATATTAAGCTGTCCAAAAGCAAAGAGCTATACAGGAGTTTCGTATGAGCATTATAACCCCACGCAGCTCTGTTCTTCTAAATTTCAGGGGATAGAGGATGCTCAGTCCCTTGTGCTTAGTTATGCCTCTTTCAGATCACGTTTCAAAATCTTAGTCAATGCTGGATCTCCAGTTTATGGACTAATGAAAGCCACATGCATCTGAAACGCGCAGTTCCAGAGCACATTCCCACCTAGCCAAGTCTTACACAGTTCTTTTCTCTCTTCCTCAGGTATTTCCAGACTCCTGGAGTCTTTGAAGCTATTGAGAAAATTCCTTTGTGCTCTATAAAATACAGAAGAATGATAAAAGTATCCGTCTACCTTTTACATAAAAAAGAAGGAAACAAAGTTGTCGTTAACCAATTTTATTTATAAACTAAATGGTGATATGCCAGCATTGCCTACAGTCCTTCTTGTTAATCTCTTCTCTCTTAAAACCCACAGGACTATAGCAGGACCCCTGCTATAAACTAAGGCAAATGTGCTTAGAAAGAGAAAGCATGTTCTCTTTCACCAGGCTGGAAAAGGGAAAAAATAATGACTTAGGGGGAAATAAGATAAATTTTCAGTTGTGTTTCTCCAGGTCAATCGTGGAGAAAATTAATAAGAAAAAAAATACTCAAAGCAATAGAAGGGACTATGTAGCCAAATATTATTGAATATGATTGCTTTTGTATCCAAAGGAATAATGCTGATAGTAGATTAACTCCTATGATCAACAAATGTTCAGGAATGAAACTTAGAGGCTTTGTTGACAGAAACCTTCCCTTCAGAGCTGTTTGTGTGAGAAGAATTAAAATGCAATTTTTGTACTCAATTTCCTTCTTTTTTCAGTGTAGGCTTAGCTTGTGAACAGGTGAAAGCCAAACACAGTTAAGGCAAGAAGGACTCTTGTATCCCTTTTTCTTCTCCACCCATGATATCTAAGATTAATAAGCTTCAAAGTGTACAAAGCTCTCCCAAGAGAAAAGATTTACATAGAAGTAGGTTTTAAATTTTCTTGCTGAGAAATTAGGGAAAGTTGATATAATGACACTAAGCTCCATTTTTAAAAAAAGATAAAATGTTAGTATGTAAATCTCTCCCTCTCTCTTTTTTTTTTAAATCCATGGCAGGGAAAGGAAATAATCTATTTCAGGAGTTGCTTATTTCCAATTCTAATATATTTGCTAGGAAGAAATTAGAATATGGAAGTATTCAGTCGGTAAAAAAAATCCTTTTTGTATTTATAACATTAGTTTCCTAACATTCCCACTAATCTAGCAGAAAATAAATTGGTGAAGAAAATTGAATTGTATGAATGGACTGAAAGTCATCTACTTTACAGATTATATGCTTTAGAAGCATATGCAGAGTGCTTTAACATGTGCCTGGTAAACTATAGAGGGATAACTAGTATTCCATATTTTCTGCAGTTCTTTGACTCAAATGTGTTTCAAAATTAAGGCTTCCCAATTTTAATTAAAGATAAACTGATTCAGTATTTTCTTTGTCAGTGTGTAAACAGGAAGCCTGAAACCACTCTAAGGGTTCTTGTTTACCTTAGGGGTCTGTTAACTCTAAAAACTAGTGGTATGACACAGGAACTTTAGCCTGTTTTTGTTTTTAAAGATAGAAGTGGCGAGTGATCTCATAATGCTGAAAACAGTCATGCAACATCCGTAAAAGCCTATCAGTAGAAATGTACAGAGGCCTTATGCCACTTCCCAGTGACAAAATCCTCTAGTGTGCCAAATCCTGAAATGTCTCCTTTTTGTGTCCAGATGCTAAAATCCTGAGTGTGAACACAGTTAGTTTGCAACATGTTTAAATCTCCCTTAATGACACTTCTAATAGGAAACCTATTTGTTTTTAATAGGATCAATATCTGTGGTGCGTGGAAAATTTAGGAGGATTATAACATGCAATGACAATTGAAATGTAGCTAGTTGCTACACATTTCTCAAAAAACCAACCAGTTCCCTCTAAGAAATCATTTAATGATGCAGGATATTAATTTTGGTACTACCATCAAAATGCAAGAGAAATCAGGAGACTTTCCTTAGAGTGAAGTTTAACTTTTTGTCTTGAGTACATGTTATATCAGCTGTGCTTTAACACCGACTGAGTCAAATACCAAAACAAATGAAAATATCAGAGACAAAACTGATCTTTCTGAAGAACATAGGAACATTCTCTGTCATGGAAGGAAGTAAAAAAACCTCTCCAAATGCCAGTGTTTCGGAATGGAATTAGAGTGAAGACAGAGGAGAAACATTTCAATCATCTTATTATAGACACTTAGTGATTCTGTCCTCATCCCCACATAGATACCCAAAAAGCTGTTATTTTGAAGATGGTGTCTATATTTCAATAACATACTGACCTCTAAGAATCTGGCTTATCACGAGCTCAAGACAAAAGTCTTCTGTCTTCTAAACCAATCCAATGAAGAGTGATGAATTTGCAAAGGCATTTCTGTTCATAGAAAATGAGCTGAAAATTAGACTTTTCCTGCCCCCACTGCTACTGTTTATAGAAATGCACAGGCTGCACCTGTATCACATGCAGAAATAATGTCAATGTTGTTTTTAATAAAGAGGTAAAAATCTTTGGAAACATTCAGCTTAAGTAATGTCAGTTAATTACAGTTATATAATTCTTCATTCAGTAGTATTTGGGCACTCATGTGACCCCATAAAAACTCAGCTCGTTCAATGACAGCTTACTCTTTCCTTCAGTTTGGAGCCTGAGTAGAGGTTCTGAGAAGACGTAAAGAAAGGGCAAATAATTATGGTTACAATACAGGAGTGTTATATTCAATATTTACTGAACATGATGTCTCTATTTGGTCACCTGAATGTAGGTGACTGCTTCTTACCTTGAGACATGCTAGGGAATCTGAGACATGAGCACAGGGCTGGCAGATATGATAGAGGACTTAGAGGATATCTTCAGGAGCAGGAGCTGACGGTTAGGTGGGAGCATTTCAAACACGTCTAGACCCCTCCCTTTGTGTAAACAAATGATTTCTACCCTGTCTCCCTCCTTTCCATTACCTCAAATTCTGCCTGCTGATGGCCAACGAACATAGGAGACTGTGCTTGAGCCTAGAACTGAACTAAACCCAGAACTGCCTCTCCATGAGTTCCTAGGAATTTGCAAAAAAATAAATAAAAACAAAAATTGAAGATCATAAACTTTGAAAAAAATCAATTTGAAAATTATAAAAACTCAACATTTATTTTCAAAATTGTTCTTGTGTGTACTCTTCTTTACTTTTCTTCTGATTTTTGGTTTATTATTTTTAATCTGGTTTCCTAAAGAAATGAGGCTTGTACAATCGTATGGGCTTCCCATCTGACTCCCCAGTTGTCAAGCAGGCTGTTCAGGGAAGTGGTTGAGGCACCATCCCTGGAGGTATTTAAAAGATGGGTAGACAAAGGGCTTAGAGGTATGGTTTAGTGATGTTTTTTGTCAGAGTTATGTTGATGGTTGGACTTGATGATCTGAAAGGTCCCTTCCAACCTAGGCGATTCTATGGTTCTAAATAAGTAAAATTTCCTTGACATCTGAACCATTCCACTGGAGTCAGTGGCTTTGTAAAGAGATATTAATTGATGCCCTCTCTGAGGGACCAGGAAGAGGAACACTCTGTTATCCCTTCTGCTGGGCACTAACCCACAGTCAGTTACTACTTACAAACAGCACAAGGGTACTTCCAGTCTCTCTGCAGGCTGTACTGGCTCTTGTCCAGCCAGCAGGCTAGAAAAGGCAGCTGGAGAGCACAAAAGGAGCCAGAACATCAGGAAGTGCTGTAGACCAAAGAACCGAGGGAACTGGGGAAGAAACAGAGGTACAGAAAAGACAGGTGTGGGAAACGCTGTGACTGGCATGAAGGGACATCATGTGGGAAGAATCAGTTATTCCAACAAAGTGGAGGGGACATAAAGGCTTTATCAGTTTTGTTGTTCATAGCATAACTATTCTTACAACCTGTCAAAAGTAACAGCGCAACCTAACTGAAATCTCTGTGCTATTCTGTTCTAGCTATGGTGTGCTATTATTTGCAATCTAAAAGACTAATAAAACATTGTGAAATGATGTTGCACACATCAAGACAAATGAGACTAAGCTCTAAATACCCACTTGAGTAGACCAAGGGTAATTAGGCGTTTTGGCTCAAATATACTTATAGACATTCAGCTCATGAATTAGTACTACAAGAGATCTGTGGATATTTGCACATGCGGAGGCATTCACAAGAAGACCTCAATAGTTTCACTCCACCTGATCAGGACGAACATTTTTTTGAACCCAAGGCTGACACAACCCACCTTATGAATTTTAAACTAGAACAAGAGAAATATGCCATACTGATGATCTCTGAGCCTATTCTTACAATACAGAAAAGACCTCCAGTGAAAGGAGATAAAAGAAGAATAGATAAAGGAACTCTACAACTACCTGAAAGGACATNGATGATCTCAAAGGTCCTTTCCAACCATGAAGATTCTATGATTCTATGAAAGGATGAAAAAGAAACTAATAGCAGAAGAAACAGTCAGGTAAACTATACTTACAGAGATGGAACTGTACCACAATCTGGCCAGGAAGCTGAATGAGATCAATAAGAAACAGCTGAGAAGTTCATACATAAATTTGAAGAACACAGATAAGAGATGGAGGAGTGAAGAACATGAAAATGGATACTGTGAAGGATAAAAGAGGTGTGGAAGAAGAATAATAATGAAAAGAATAGTTATTACATAGAGCATATTCAGAAAATAAAGGTAAAGGTGGATTAGCGTTGTATATTACTGCTATGATAGACCATATTTAGAAAAAGGTATTACACAGATAAAACATTTTTTTTGTTGTGTGTACAAAAATCAATTTAGGGAAGGGTTATTAAGAAAGGCTCTCCTGGGGATGTGAGGTGTCTGGTTCTGAATATAGATAGATCTGGCTATAATGCTAATAGGAAGATTACTGCCACTGCAAAGCGTTTCATTATAGGAAGCTCTAAACTTTCAGACATAAATTGGAGAAAAAAGTAGTACTAACAATGCTGAGCTCCAGATGCATCCCCAACTTTATAGCCAAAAGATTTCATTTTCAGTTACTGAGTCAATGTTCAGTAGTACTATTTTAAACTATGTTTTATTAAGTGAGGAAGATAATAAACAGTCATAGAAGTATATGGGTACAGGGAGAGTTGCCAAACATCAAGCTATACTAGATTTGTGAATGGAATTAGAACAAGTAGCAAGACGTTCTTTAGCAATCCAGATTAAAAAGGAGTGAAAGAGCAGAGGAATTCTCTGCATTTAGGATGGTATAGGATAAACAATAACCTAAATGTGAACCCAGAATAAGTGAATACTTTGCCTCAGTTTCAGTGGGCAGAAGGGCAAAGGATGGGATGCAGGCTAGGAGTAAGAAAGGGATGGTTGTAGTCATCTACTAAGTTGTATCTTTCAGATGGACTTGATCACACAGACACAGTCTGACATGTATATGGCCACATGGTTTCCAGACCGAGACTTGCTCGTGCCCCATGGCTGTCCATGCTTGAGCATGTGAATAGGCCCATGACTGGTGACTGATTGCAGGGATATTGCTTTGGCTTCTGGAGCAGCCATGCTGAAAGTTGCAGGTGAGGAAGCCCAGCTTTAAACATGCTGCGGGTATTCAGCACTTATCCTTCCAATTAACAGAGAAAGGAGCAAGAAAATTGTCCTAAGTGGGAGCTTATTGCTTTAACTTTGCTGTTAGCTTTGTTTATGATTACAGGTAAACACTTTTCTGAAGCTGATGAATGATGTGTAAGAGAAGTTTCATCTTTTCAAACAAGCTCCTACTACCATTTTGGCTGTTTGTAGTTGGTAAGTTTGTGACTTATTACCAGAGCCACTTGATTTTAATTTGTCTCAGGCTGAACAATTTTTCCTCCTCCCCCAGCCTCCCAAGAACTTCCAAGATAGAGGCATATACACACATGAATATTCATGACCCCTTTGGGAAACATTTATGCAAATAGATATCCACTGGTATGAACGCTTTTGAAAACGAGAACAAAGAGTTCTAAGTGCAAAAGCAAATTTACATTTTGGTTTCAATAAATAGGTGTGGACTTTTTTTTTCTGATTATTCAATCAATTTGACAAACAGGGACTGAGTAGAGTCCTATTGCCTAAATACTGTGTAGGTAGACATTTGCATATTCTGGTTCACGTTTTGCTGGTGGACAATAGTGAGGGTAATGGTGAAATCACCATTGCATTGTAGTGACTTCAGCCAAAAGGGCTGTTGGGAAATTTGGAGGGTTAACAGCCATCCACTGATTCAAAATGGTTAGAATCCCCTGGCAACATAGAAACTGGGAAAAGGGGAAATCTGGAGTGTCTAAAAAGAAAAAAAACCTCTATTATCCACTTTGTGATTCCTGAGACCCAGAGAGACTAACTGAGGTTAGACAATGCGTACCTGCCCCTCACAAGTCACCTCTGCTTTTTGTATAGCAGCCTTTATGAAAAGCCATTAGACTTTCTCCTTTGAGACTCTTCAAATCCAAGCTTCAGTGCAAAGCCCTGTGACAGTGACACACACAACCCTGGTGTCTGTTGCCCTTATCCTCCTGCTGAGCGCTGACCAAGGAAGTCTGGGTTCAGCTTCTCTATCATCTCCCAGCAGGTAGTTGGGGATATCAATAAGATCCTGTTGTAGTCTTCTTCTTTTAAGGCTGAAGGAAACCAATTCTCTCAGCCTCTTCTCATACGTCATATGCTCCAGCTAATATTCTTGGTGGCCCTCCCTTGGACTTACTAAAATATGTTCATATCTCTCTTGGACTGGGGAGCCCCAAACTGGACACAGCACTCCAGGTGGGATCTCATCTGTGCTGAACAGATGGGAAAATCAGCTCCCTTCAACTTGCTTGTTACAGCCTTGCCTATGCCTATGCAGTCATGCACTACGCAGTTACTCTTTACTGCCTCCTCTAACCTACACTTTAAATCATCTTTGGTATCACTGGGTATAAAAGGTAAACTTTCAGAATTACCAGGTATGCAAGAAAGCAGAGATATGCCTGCTAAATATCTCTGAGGTAGCTCACTAACACATAACCTATTAAGTATTTGCACAGCAATGGACCTATAATATCTTTCATTTACAGAGAAAAATCCATGGATTGAAAGAAACATTATTTCATCTAATCAAATCTTCTCATAACTGTTTCCTGACTGAAACTATTCCCCTCTCCCACGGAAAAAAAAAAAAGAACCAAACAACCAAAACCCAAAAAATGTTTTATTGAAATGCATTTCCATGAAAAAAAACAACTTTTGGGAAAAATTAAGTAAAAAATCTTCTCTCTCCTTCATGTTGGTTTTTTTTTTTTTTTAATGTTCTGCTTTTTCATGTGTTGGACCACTGAAAAAAAAGAATAATAATGATATTTAAAAACTCCAGACAGACCAAAACACATGAATTCACTTTCTAACTGAAAAAGAATTGGGAAAACATTTAAATTTAGGGGATTTTTAACAACTGCTTTACAGTTCACATAATCAATTTTGTTTGCTACCGTGCCATGAGATTACTGATTAAAATTTCACTTTTCCTTTTTATTCTGTTTTAATTAAAGCTCATCCACTATTTGCATACTTCTTCATTAGTCCTTCCAGCACAAGCATATTCAGGCATAGTCAGTCTTCAGAAATGCAACCTCAAAGGTACCTCCAGAAATAGCATTGCTAACTAGTTGGTGGGTTTGCTTTACAGTGGTAAAAAAACCCCAAGTCAAATTGTTGGTAAGCAGTGGACACATATATTATTCTAAGCTTCCTTCTTCTGACCCTAGGCGACTACAGAATACAGGAAAGATTTATGCCAATTGACCGCGCTTTTATTATCTGGAAAAAAAAAAAGGCAACAGTCAAATTGTGGCCTTCAGTCGGTAAAATGTCGTCCATCCACACACCTTAATGAATTCAATTATTAAAAATTGTTTAAAAAGCACTCTTATTAAACATTCATGACATAGTTAAAGCTTAACTATTGACTCTTCTGCTGTAAATACCACTCTAGAGCCTAGACTCTCCTGGAAATCTCATTAATTTGACAGAGGGGGATAAAATTACTGTGAAGATGTCAGATCTTCTAAAATGAGGCAGCACGTAAGCAATACTTGGTACTTCATACTTAATAAAAATCAGCGGAAATACAAACTATTGTGGGAAGGGCTTAAGTCCACACCAGTGTGAGAATTACCTTGTTTCTTTATGGTGATGAAGGGGACCATATTAATTTCCTCTAATTCACTTACTTACATAAAATTGTTTGCTTCAATCTCAAATAATTGATTTCCTATGCTTTGCAAAGCTGACGGTTATCTTTACATCATAGCTAGGAGGTTTTTCATCTCATGTTTTTGCCCTCCTTCATTTTACTCCTTTGCATTTCAGCAATATAATCTTTTTTGTTAGAAAACTAGGATAATGACTACACATCTCTGCATTGGATATAAATGAAAAAAAAAAAGACCCCAACAACTTAGTGATTTGTTCAGGTTCAGAGTTTTGTGGTTTTGGAGTACACCAGCCTAAATTCACTGAGGTTAGCAAAGCTTCAGTTTCCTGTTAACATCACCTCATATAGTCAGTATATTGAGACTTCACAGCCTACATTTAAATCAATGTTTAATCAAATCTTTGTTTTAAATAGAGACTAAGCCACGGGGGTAGAGAAGAGATGTTAAGATGTTCTGCTTTGTAAGAAATATGTCCTTGCATGTGAATTCTCAAACAGAAGTGGATGAGGCAAGAGCTCTTATCTTGACATAAGATGCCAGGATGTGAAGACACGTATCTATGCCGTAGAACAGGTCACTGACATATGGTCTAATTTTGAATGTTTTCATGACAGAACCATAAAACTCTTTCAGGAAAAAATAACTAAGACATGATTCCATTAAAAAAGGGTAAAACTGCTTTGAATACTGAAGTCAGTATTTCTAGCTTCACTCAGCCATAAGAATAAGAGAGACGGGATAGTGCTAATTCAGCAAATGCTAGTACTCTCTAATGCAGACCTCAAAAATTTGGCCAGAAGAGCTTCTACCTTGGAATATGTGGTCTTCAAAGATGAACGCTATTAGATATACTCTGAATAATTCTACATTTGATTACGTTGACTTTGTAATGTGGTTAATCTCGATCTGCACCAGTGAAAGACAGAAGATAATTAATGGTAGCGCATTACAAATCAAAATACGATACTCATATCTCATATACACTGGAATAGGAACAGATTTGCTTCTTTGGTAAGAGCTGTACATGTGTTTGAGGCACTTGACCAAATGGACAAATCCATTCCCATGCAGTTCATGTCTGTTGTGTCTTGCAGAGCTTTAGCTGATCTGATCTTTGCCATGATGATATTTTCTCCTAGGTTACTGTAAAAATTAAGGGGACAGAACAAATTATTATTAGCAATAAGTACAAAAAGTCACAGCTGACGATCTAGTTTTCAGCAATCTCTCTTCTTCAAGTGAGAGGTTGGACTATAGACCTTCAGAGGTCATTTCTATGATTCACACTGCTTTTTCACTTAGAATAAAAAATGCAATGATTCTTCTTGGATTTTTGCATTATTAAAGCCTTTACTATATAATCATTAATAATTGACTCATTAAAATGGACTTATATGCATAGGAAGCATTGGTGCCTAGGAAGTTTGTCAAACACTATTTTCAGGACACAGCGTTTTCAAGAGTATAACACCTATGGACAGTTTTCTTTCTGATATTATTTCCTGAGATTTAGGATAGGTTGAAAAGAATCTTGTCAACCCTTGTTAGCCCCTTTTCCATTTTAGTACTACTTGGGAAGAACTGGGCTGTTCTACTGTTGTTAATCCTTCCCAAGATCTTTCTTTCTAACTGCAACAGTTTCAAAATCCTACATTTTTGTAATCAAGAGTGACAGATAAAGTCATAAAGCTTGTGTTATAAAATAGATTTAAGCAAGATATTGTTTAGTAAAATATTGCAGTTTTAAGATCTGTACCTGAAAGGAGGTTGTAGTGAGGTGGGTCTTGGTGTCTTCTCCCAAGTAACAGGTGATAGCACAAGAAGAAACAGCCTCAAGTCCCTCCTGGGAAGGTTTAGATTGGATATTAGGAAAAATTTCTTCACTGAAAGGGTTATCAAGCATTGGAACAGGCTGCCCAGGGAAGTGGCTGAGCCACCATCCCTGGAGGTATTTAAAAGATGTGTAGATGTGGTGCTCAGGGACGTGGTTTAGCGGTGGACTTGGCAATGCTAGGTTAACAGTTGTACTCGATCATAAAGATCTTTTCCAACCTAAATGCTTCTATGATTCTAAGATTCTAAATGCTAGCTGTAATTTGATTGGATGGAATAAATTTAGTAATAATCCATTTCTCATTAATACCGCTCCTGAACTTGCTCTTATTTGCAGTTCTTCCATGGCAGCTGACAGATTCTGCAGCTTCTTCATTTGAAATGCTGCTGTAATGAATCTGGATGATACCTGTCAGTAAAAGCTGCCTATGTTTTAAATAAGCCTGTCTAGAAATTAGATCAATTGCCTCACCTCATAGAGGGCTTGTGTAAAGACTTCCTTTGGATTTACTTTTGAAGGGTTAGTTCCTTCCCTTGACTTCTGCAGTTATCAGTGTTGGAAAGTCCATAAGCCCTAAATCAAAATGCTGTCTGAGTAGAACTTGAAAAAAAAATCACTCTGTGGCACCAGCATCTTCTACAACTACAGGAACCTGCTTGTACACCTTTTGTGGAATCTGTCCTCAGCTTAGCTCCAGGGCTTATGTAGACTTACGAAGCTGTAAGCTTTATTGCTGTACTTGGTCCTCACTTGAAAAGCACTACTGCTTTTATCTTGGGATAGAGATAATAAGGACTTGTCTGAATAAAAGATTATAATTGAGGCCTGTCAGGTTGTCTAGTACCTGTCTAACTGTCTATCCGTGTGGAAAGCTTCTTACAGATCATTTTTTGTTTCTTTTTCTATGTAAAAAACATTTAGAGATCGTTCAGAACTGTAGTTCCATCCAAAAGATCTTTTTCCCTATTCAAAACATAATGCCAGCACTTCTTTTTTGCCCAAACGGCTGTATCTTGAACTTTGGAGTCCCACAGCCTTCTTTTTGTGTTTGGCATAAAACAACTCTTTCTCATGTGAAAACTTTCAAACTGTTGCTGCAGAAATTGAACTGATTTCTTGAATTACATGGCTACGTCTTTGACTTCCTGCAGTAGTCTCCTGTTTTCCATTCCTCTCTTGGAGACTTAGTCCCATCTGGCCTGTCATCTCTTAGAAACTGAGTAAATAATCTCCTCCCCAAACCACTTCCACCTTCATTTTGCCAAAGATTCTGAACTTAATTGTCTTGTATTCAAGTTTTACCACAAAAGCTTTGAGTTTTTTCTGTGTTGTCTTTTATGTACAGGAGGGCTGTTCCAAAAAGTTTTGTGAGTACTCTTAAATTTTTTACCTTTAAATCTTCCTTTCAACTCCTAACAACATGACTGAAGGAAAAAAAAGAGATTTCATCCCCAATTCATCATGCCTACCTTTGGATAATTATTATTTAAATTAGGAGACTAGTCACACAGGGCTGTCTTTATCTGTCAGTGAAGACAAATAATGATCACCATAGAAGGGGACTTGTTTTAATATTGCCATGGACAATAATAACATGAGCCTAGGGCAATAAAAGTGGGTATTTCACTTCAGTTCCTTGATAATTGCAGACCTTGGTAGGCAGCTGGCACATTTGGCCTCTCCATATTCATTACCATGTCTATTCCGCTCCAGCTTGTCCTAACTCCGTCTGTCTGAATCACATTAGGTAATAGTCCTTATTAAAACTGGGTCTTGTTTGGGCTCGTCTTTGGGACTCTTCTGCAGAAGGGGTTGGGAGCTGCTCTTGAAGTAGTCCAAGTGCGAGAGACCTCAAGAAGAGTTTTGGCTCTGGATGTGCACCTTAAATGGCTATTATTTTCTTTTTTCCAAACTCAATGCCTTTAAACATGTTGAAACACTCATGAAGTTTAAGTCGTTCCCATTTTATATGAAAACATTACAAAAAGCTAGTAAATGCATGTTTTGTAGTCTTGCATAACTCAGAAATGACTGACCCTACGAAAGACAACACGTGATGCTGAAGGAATTCTTTTTCAACTGGTGGAAATATCAAATTTTCACTCAGTTGTGGAAAGAGAAAGAAGAAAAAGGATATGAAGATGGATCCAAGTCTCCACTACGCTTTCAAGTTTCTATTAGTTCCAGATCTTTTATGCCCTGAACATTTGTATGAGATCTTTGTCTGGAATTTATACTGACTAGACAGAAGAACAGGACTAAATTAGTATTCCTTTTTTTTGATGCATTATATGGAAATGTAGTTAAACCTTTCTTATGTTTCTGCTGAGATACAGAAGAAAAGAATGTGGTTCTTACACAGAGACATTAAATATGTGTTTTTGTGAGGATTTTATAATGCCTGGAATTTGGGAAGCAGCAGATAGGAACGGGAGAAATGCCATGGAAACACATGGGGTTACAACTACGTAAATATGTAACTACACCTCACTCTACTGAAAATGCCTTTCTGATCAGTTTATTAAATCCTCATGCTCTACATTTATCCACTGTCCTTATTTTTCAATTTGTTACTAACAGATTAATTCGAGGCACAATTATAATCTATAGAAAAGTTAGGGCTGGGTTTTGGCTGTAGACCTCACTAGCTAGGTTTCTTATTATGACTTCTCTGTATCAAATTTTCTCCCCTTTTCAGTCTTTTTGGATGGAATTTGCTTGATTCAACATTCAGAAATCATTGCACACTGGGAGTTTTCACACAGACAGATGGTGTTCTGGAGAAGACCAGACTTGAATTTTCCACTTAGTCAACGATATTTTTTTTTGTTATGGCCAGGTGAATCAGGATTTCTCATCAAGTTCATAGTGAAATATCACAGTCGATAAGGGTTTTCGCCATTAGCCAGACATAAAACTAATTAGCCAAACTCAGAAGCTGCAGTAGCATAGGAGTAATACCTGCTGTCAGTAATTTTTTGAGATGTGCTGCACACCCTGCGTTGGAAATGCCTATGCTCCTCCATACATTTATGTTCCTGATGATGCACTTGGCAACCCAGCAAATGGAAGGGTTGTGGTGTTGGTTAGTTCTTTCACTAGACAGCAATAAGCACTGGGGGCCTTTAGTCAGTATTTGTTGTGCTTTCCACAGTACAGAAGTCACTTGATTTCTGACATATCCACTTGCTGCAGTTTTGCAACTGCTTGTATATTTTTGGGCATTATTCAGGTATCTGGCCCAATGATTCCTATCTCCCTAACATTTTCTGAGCTCAGTCAGCCAAAGGGAAAGTCCAAAACTGGGAAAACAACCTATTAGTTTTAAATCTACTTTTTTTTTTTTTTCCTAGACGGCCAACAACTTACATGCAGACAGGGATAATGCAGACATCAATTGCTCTTATAACTAATACTGCCAGTATTTTAATTTTTGGCAATAAGCTTCAAAGCTAGGTGAGTTACACAAACAGCTTCAAAGTCTACCTGTGTCTTTTTCCTATTGTTTTTACTTTGTGATCTGGTGTCTGTGTGAGATCTCTTTCAGTGAGGCTTTTGCCTGTTTCTTCTGTGTGTTGTTTATGGGGTTGTTGCCGGTGAGATGCATTCCTCTTGGGGTTTGCTCCATTTTGATGACCGCAGCCTCCTGTTCTGAGGTTGAGAATAAGACAAAGAGTGTCTGAATGTGCAGAAAAATCATGACGTCCCCGTAAGCATAGCCACTGTACATCACAAGATGGATGCCAACTTCTGGTCCGTGACAGGAAAGCTAGGAAAGTGGCTTATCTGCTATAATTTAACTTATGTAATGCAAGTAGCTTTCAGGATGGAGCTAAAGTTCTGCAAGGACAGCCGAGACCATGTGTTGCTGTGGTAAGGAACCATTTTATGTTCGTGTACTCTAAGCACGTGGCTTTGTGGAGAATAAACTTTAAACATGCAAATCAACAACCTGTTGATCAATCTGAAATTAGAAAGGAAATAGGATATTAAACAGACTTAAGAAGTTGGACTAAAAAAGCCTGACAACTCGCAGTCCAAAAATAATTGGTTTATCAGACTGCATTCTTTCCTCTATGCTGAGGGAAAATCTCCAGGAAATATACTTCTTGAGAGATCTTCCCTGGTTTTGTCTGTGTCAGAAAAGCAACAGAAATAACCTTTCTGGTGGCTTCCTCCCAGTCTCAAACTGTGCAGACAAAATTATTTAATGATGCCTACATTCATTGTCCCCTTTGTAGTTGGAGAAATTCTACTGTTGTTCTTTTCACCTGTTTTGAACCTTGCAAAGAGTGCAACGTCCAGAAGCAATTACTATATGTGAAAATGCGCACCTTTTTTTTTAGCCAATCCATTATTCATATAATTAACTTTTTATACCTTCTGGATGAAGATGAAAATATTGCAGAAACATTTGAGCCTTGATATTGCATCCTGTCTTTAGCCAAAGGAAACACAAATGGTAGGACTCAAAGAAAGATCATTTTAATTATTTTTTCTTCATGGACCCTGTTTAATAAGCATGTAACAGCGGTGGTCTTATTGCTACTGTTTTAGACCTCTTGCTTTCCTATTAAAAATGTCACTTTGCAATTTGTTTCAGTACATTTATTTCATGGTGCTGGTAGTGATGTTGATCAGACCCCAGAAGGGAGTGGGAGAATAGCTGGTTTTACATCAAATGGTTACAGGTAAGAATATAGTTTCCGTCTTTTCCAGGACAAAGGTAGCTTCGTCTTATCCTTCTATTCTTCTCTTTTGAGACCACTGTAATTACAGTGAACATTTCCATGGCTTCCAGAACATGGAAAAGGCAATTAGAAATAACTAAAGATTGAGCTCAATGAGCTTTGAGTAACCAAAGTTCATGAAGTAAACTGGCATAAATCTCAAGGGATTCAGCACTCACTTTGAATGTTTCCAAAATTAAATCCATTAATTAATTTAACTTGAATTAGGAACTTGTGCTGCAGCGATATAATTTCCAAAATGAACACAATTTAGTGGGATTATTTGGTTTAATTAGATGCCACTCTATGACACTGTATCTATAGTAATGATGTTGGATGGGTTGGTTGAAACGGTAGTTTCTGTATATGAAGGACAAGACTTTTATTCCTTTCAAAATTATCTTTTTTTCAGAAAAGATCCTAAAAGAAACTGCCCTTGTTCCTTTTAATGCATGAAATGACACAGCCCCACTAGACTTCCCTCTCCTTGGATTTAGGTCCTCTAATGCATAAACAAAGGTTGCAATGACCTTTTATTGCATCTCATTGATATAGCATCTAATTTTTAAAATGGTAATTACAGATTAATGAAAAAGGATGAAGAATTTTAAGCAGTGATTAGTAGCATTCATATACAATTGAAAAACCACAATATGCCAAAGAAAATTAAGCTTATCTGGCCTTTTCACTTGTCTTACAAATCATCTACAAATTAATAACCACTGACAATTTCATGAAACAGTGTCAATTTTCATGATAACTGGCTGCTGTTCAAAGAAAAATGAGGAATGGGGGGATAAAAAGGTTTGATAGGAATTATATATTCAAAAGCAAGCACAGGAGGGGCAGGTAAAACAAAACAATGGAAAACACTTGCACCAGCTTTTAATTAATCAACAAAACTATTATTTAGCTTATAGCATCAAAGGAATTTGTCTATGTCAAAATGAAACCAAACATAATAGGTAGAAATTTACCATACAAAATGGGAACTGGTTAATGTAAAATATAGTGGGTTTCCCTAATAGGATCAGTGAATCACAGAGGTCATAAACCACTACTGTGGTTTAAAAGTTTCTGTGAAATCAAATTAAATATTTAGTTCCCATCCCTTTCCATCCAGTGAACATTGAAGCCTGTCCAACCTGGACAGGCTGGAGAGTTGGGCAAAGAGGAACCTTATGAAATTCAATAAGGGCAAGTGTAGGCTGCTGCACCTGGGGAGGAATAACCCCATGCACCAGGACAGGTTGGGGGCTGACCTGCTGGAGAGCAGCTCAGCTGAAAGAGACCTGGGAGTCCTGGTGGACAACAGGATGACCATGAGCCAGCAATGTGCCCTTGTGGCCAAAAAGGCCAATGGCATCCTGGGCTGCATCAAGAAGATTGTGGCCAGCAGGTCGAGGGAGGTCATCCTCCCCCTCTGCTCTGCCTTGGTGAGGACACACCTGGAGTACTGTGTCCAGTTCTGGGCTTCCCAGTTCAAGAAGGACAGGGAACTGCTGGAGAGGGTGCAGCTGAGAGCTACCGAGGTGATCAGGGGACAGGAGCACCTCTCCTATGAAGAAAGACTGAGGGATTTGGGTCTCTTCAGCCTGGAAATGAGACGTCTGAGGGGGGATCTTATCAACACTTATAAATACTTCAAGGGTGGGTGTCAGGAGGATGGGGCCAGGCTCTTTTCAGCGGTGCCCAGGGACAGGACCAGAGGTAATGGGGACAAACTTCAGCATAGGAAGTTCCACCTAAACATGAGGAGGAACTTCTTTCCTTTGAGGGTGGCAGAGCACTGGCACAGGCTGCCCAGAGAGGTGGTGGTGTCTCCAACTCTGCAGACATTCAAAACCCTCCTAGACGCATTCCTGTGTAACCTGCTGTAGGTGACCCTGCTCTGGCAGGGGGGGTTGGACTAGATGATCTCCAGAGGTCCCTTCCAACCCTGTGATTCTGTGGGAGCTATCACATGTCCTAAGTCTTAAGGTTTACTAATACTAAGGGCTTTTTAAAGCTTCAGTGTTTATAAAGCAAGGTGATGACTCAAGATATTTTGGACAGAAAAAACACTAGAAGGAATGTTGACTTTTCATCAATGCATCAACAGGTCATCAATTACAATGGGGAGACAACTTCTGGCATTTGATATAGATTTTAGAAGAGGGCTATTTATATGGACAACAAAATAATTATCTGAGTGCAAAAGTGTTGTCCCTTCCCTATGTTGACTTCTGTATCTTTATCTTTTTATTCCCAGGTACTTATTCCTTTCATTCAATTTTATTGTAACAGGTCATCAATACATTTAACCAAATGTCTGAAACTACCAGGAACCATTTCCAGTACAGTCACCGTTATCTTAATGGGGATCTAGAAAAGAGCACTCACTGTTGAAAAGGGAGTGCTTGACAAGAAAAAGATCTTTCATGCATAATGATTTGTTATGCTAAACTTAATCACTCCCTCAGAGCATTTCTATTTCAAATAGCTCTGTGACAGAACTGTAGCAAGTGTTAAAATTTTGAAATTTCACTATAGCTATATTTTGCATATTACTGCAATAAAGACTACAGTTTCATGGCAATTCTAGCCAGCACAGCATGTATGAAAATGTAGATTTAGATATCACCTACCAAAATGGTGCAGTGCCCTTCTTGATAGTGTCTTATAGTGATGTGTTTGTGTTGGCTTGTAAATTTATGTGTAGGTGTGACGGCGAGAAGAAGACTTCACTGAGATGTTCAAATTAACAATTTATTTGGACTACACTCACAGGTCTGATACACCACTATTGCACGTTCTTATGGATACAATGGAGTGCACTATTGCAATTTAAGGGGAAAAAGAACAAAATAATTCACAGAATACGCTATTACCACCTAACAAGTGATCCCGAAAAGTAACAACACAAACCACCAGCACGCTAGATATGAATACCTTAAACAAGTGTACAAATCACGATCTTAGAGCATGCTAGACATCATACGTATGTTATTAAATCACTAACCTCTCTCTCTCAGGTAAGGCCACTCAGTCCTGGGAAGTTACCTTGCACAGCGTCCTGGGCAAGGTGGGGGGCAGAATCTCCTACAGGCCAGCTGTATCTTTGGAAGATTCCCCCAGTTTTCTCCCCAAAACTTTGGACTTAAATATCCTTTTTCGGGACTGTGCTTGAACGGTTTACACTATCTGGGATGGTTATCTCTGGTGGTTTGATGGCCCCTCAGACAGCAATGTTTATTTTGTGATGTCTGGTCTCACACTCACTGAATAGTGGTGGGACTTGACTCAGGGCATTTTGTTTGTTAAAGGCACCATTCGGGTTTCAGTTCTTATTGTAATGCACTGTTGAGACTACCCTGGCTGAGCCATTTCCACAGCTCCCCCCAAGTTTTCTCTGCATAGATAGGGATCAATAAGCATCTGCCAAGGCGAGATGGAGCTGAGTTGAATGACAAGTCCCTCCATCTTACCTTTCGTGTTCTGAAACCGATTTAGCCAGGTGCTCCCATTCAGTAGGAACCACATTTAATGATTCGAAAATATTTTCACTAAGAACTTGCTCCCTTTATGACTAAATATTCTACTGGTTAATCCAGAAAATTCCAGTTGAGTTCTGATTCTTTCACAGATAACTGTGGTCTGCCTAGGTAGGATTCATCTCGATCCTAGCCTCAAGCTTCTACATCTGAACTAGCCTCCTTGGAATCCCTTTAAAGCCAACACAGACCAAACTGGTCTCATTGGAGTCAAGTGTACAGTGCTCCTCATCCTAGAGTGCATATCCAATAGGGTCAGATGAATCAAATCCTCATCTCTTTTCTAGTTCAGCCAGAAGCACCCACCTGGTCAGCCCCTAAACAAGGTAAAATTAATTCAGGCTCTGAAACCTTGATTCTTCTTATACATAGTTGAGCTTGTGTAATCCTAATGCTCCCAGTAGGTACTGTTCCTATGGAAATGCTTGGCACTTGGGAAACACTTCTGTTGATATATAAGAAGTAACACGTTCTGATCATTCACCATCATAAGAAGTGACTAAGACGGAAGTAAATTTGAACTTACTAATGATCAAATCTGTTGAGTAAAAAATTTTGGCATTTACATAATTGCTTTCCGTGAGACCTTGAACTGAAACACAGCAATAGAAAAAATCACTGGAAAGAGGACTGGGAATAATTTTTTCTTTCTTTTTTTTTCTTCCTTTTTTTTTTCTTTGCAGCAATTGTCAGACTGATGAAGTGAATAAGAATTGCCATTCCAACAACTACAGCAAAAAGAAATTAGCACCAGATGAGATGTTTGACTTAGATTCTCACACAGATTCTGTCAAAACTGAACTAACAAAGTATTAGAAGGATATCTAAACACAGGCTAAACACATACCTAAAAACCTCATTTTTCCCAGAGAATGAGCATTTTATTGTTGCTTCCTTCATCTGGAGGTATACCAAATGTTGTACACACATGTGTGTCCAATAATTCAAGCATCAGCCTCTTTTAACACCAGCCAGCCCTTAGCCAGGCTGTGTAGCCAGCTGAGCAGGTTACTTGGGCAGAATTTTCAAAGGACCAGCATAGATCCATGCATCTGGTTCTAATATTTGCTGATTTTCATTATTATTTTGTTTCTCAGTGCAGTACTTCACAGATATCTTTATTGAATTTCATCTAGCTGCTTTTGAGCCATGTCTCGTCATGTGAATTTTGAGCCTGTCCTCCAAGCCCTTCTCAGGGCTTAGTCTCAGCTAAAACTTTTATAAATCATACTCTGCATCCCATTATCCAAGTTGCTGATGAAAATATCAACCAGTTCTGATTCCATTTTGGACCTTTGTGCAGTCTCACATGAGACAGTCTTCTGGTTTGACATGAAACTCTGCTACAAACTGCTCTCTGTGCATCCGTTTTATGACTGTTCAATTCAGACCCCTTCATTGCATTGCCAGCACCTCTTCCTAGATCCAAACGTACAATGTCTGTTCCTGCCACCTTTCCTGCTAAGCCATTTACCCTGTAAAGAAAAAAACCTGTGTTTGACAAACACATTTAAGCTCTTGATTTACCACCTTATTATCCTCTAAGTGCTCGTAACTTGATTAACAGTTCCGTTTAATCAGATGACTAACGGGCAGAGAATATTTTGCTCTCAAAGGTTTTCAAGGTGGCATCTAACTATGTCAACAAAATGCTATCCCAAGTACATCACTGTCTGCATGGATTGAAACACAGGGGTCCCCCAGGTCATGCTGGAACTAGACCAACTACTACTGAATAAGCTGCTCTGGAAGTGGCCCCAGTACAGTGCTACACAATAACATGGCAGTTCTGACCTCAGGGCAGCTGCTGATGGCTCTGACCCATGTCTTGCTGCATCATGCAGACAAATATACTTGTTTTCTGGAAACTAGTTCAGGGATCTCCAACATTGTTATCACATACTGGAGAATTTGCCCCCCTAAGTACAGTAAGAGCACTGGTCCGAAGCCCTGACCACAGAAGGAGGCCATGTCAAGAAGCACACACAAATCAGAAAATGAAACATACAATAGAACAGTGTAGTCACAGGAGCCGGACAATGCAAGAGCAACCACAGCAGCTGCTCCTTAGACGTGGTCTTTGTGAGCAGGAACAGTTTCAAACAGCTGAACGCCACACGAAGCTTGAATCCGCTCCTAGACTTTTTTCTAAACGATGCACTCAGGGTTCAGCAGATTCCAGCACATCATACGCTATGCAGGAAGCCCAGTTTGGTGATGAAAATATTGTCTTGTGGTCCAGAAATCTGTAGAACCCAGAGGAAACAAGATAAACAACCAAATTAACTCCGAAACATTTTCAAGTCATTCACTTTCCCTAGGTGATGGTAGTACTGATAGCTGGTAGTGTACCACACTAAACAAGCGTCTGAAAATCACCCTGGTTATCTGCTATGGCCTGAAAGTAGTCTTTCAGGTGCTGTGACACATTTCCCAGCAACGTTAACACAGGAAATCCCCGGCACTGACAGATTTTTAATGGAAAGCGTCTGTCTCTGAATACAGCTAATTTCAGCATCCCAGGGAAATGCTACAAAACATTTGCCTTTTATTCTTACTAGTATTTCATTACAAGCCTTCCTTCCTATATGCTAAAATACGATCTATGTCTTAAGGAGGATTTTCTGTTTTCCTTGCTGCCAAAGCACTTAAACAGCTTTGCAACAGAATAGGTAACGTAGCTTGTTTAGCACGCCCATAGTAGATACCTAAGGTTTCCTTTTGCACATATGTTCTGCTTGCATTTCTGAATGCTATTTGAATAAAAAAGAACATGGTTTCGTACATTTTAAAGGAGAAACACATTTTAAAGAGAACTGTAGAATCCACAAGGTATTGATTGTCGTATATTGCAGTCCTGCATGCTACTGACTGTCTTGAGAAGGGATCTCATGTGAAGCTCTCTGAGTCATTAGGTGGCACTGTAGAGCAATTCTATCCGTTTTAAGATTTCTTGCAGCTCAAAAGGGACTGTTTTGGCTATCTGATCTGACTTCCTACATACTGTAGGCTATAGAAATCCAACAAGGAGTTGATGCCTCACTCCAAAACTGTGCTTCAACAAAAGAATATTTTTAAATATAAGTTTTGACCTCAAGGAAAATTTAAAAAGCCATAAAATACTGCAAGTCGCTAATTTCCATTTCTGATAACATGAAACAGTTTGTGTCCCAGATCTTAATCTCTCTGTTAAATAATCTGGACCATTTAAACATAACAAAGATAAAAGAACTGTTTAAATTTAGAGTAAGCAAAAGGATTTATGTTCCTAACACAGCAGTAAAACAGACCAACACTAAATTCAGTGGGACGGTGAATTCTCATTAAATGTCTCCATTTTCAGAAAGAGGTTTTTGCCTTTTATGAATGCTGGCACTCTGATACCCCTATGCTTCAATTCCATTTAAACCACTTTTACTTTTGACTGACTTTACTATTTCCAGCCTCTCCTTTCTGCTAACAGCCTACTTTCTACTGGCTGTGTAGAAGGTTGCAGCATGTCAATTTTTTAATTTAATTCCTCCAAACGTGACTGTACACAATTTCCACTGTTCACAGTGGCAACAGGCAGTGACTTTGTGCTTTCCACCAAGAACTCTGAAGCGTCACGCTAAAGAGCAGATGAAGTTGCGTATAAGCTTTTATCAATCGTTTAGTAACAGAGCCTGGACTGCATTACAAGAGAGGAAGGCGTGTGCTAACCCCTTTTCAGTTTTGTGATAAATTCAGACCTTTCTGTCTTTACTGCCACTCTCCAACAAACACTTCTTGTGCAAGCAGGTTAGGAGTGCTTATGGGTACGGTTATAGTAGAAGACCTGAAGAGTTGGTTCCTTGGGTAGCATGCAACAAACCAGTGGGAGACCACAGGCTTTAAAGCCCAGTAGCAGCCAGAACTACCTCCAGCCCCAGGCTTAGGTGACTGCCTGAGACAGCCTTGGTGTCCTGACCTCAGAAATGCTCCAGGAAATGGCTTTTGGGTGGAATGATGACCAAAAGGCATTTGCTGGTGTGAGCGGAAAAAAAGACTCTACTTCATCGATTCCTTCTCAATACAAGAAAGAGAGATTTGGTATGTATCTATAGATAAACAAGTTATATCAGTGAAATCTTACTCTGTCATAATTCAGTTCTTCCTAAATTGAGATAAGCTGTAAAACCAGTCAAAATAAGTAGTCAATATTTTACAAGATACATGCTTTTTAAAAAAATTTAAAAGCCGCTTCAAAGTGTAAAGATCAAGGTATTCCATTCTGGAATGGTAAAACCCAGAACACTTCAAGAGTATTTTTAATTGTTTCAACCAGAAATTAATTTTGTCAAAACTGACATGTTTCAAAAGACATTTTCCATTTTGAAGTGCTTTGATGAGTCTCCCGCCCAGACTTATTTTTTTTCCTGAATATTTTAGAGCTTTCAGACTGGGTTAATCAGTTTTTATGACCTTCTCACATACAAAGTGAAGAATTGTCTTTGATTCTCTATCCAGACGAGATGAGAGGGGTTCCTCCCCCTGGAGATTAGCAAGTGAAATCAAAAGACCTTGAGTTAGACTTTTCATTTCTTGCTGTGCAATTTCCAGAGCCACGGTCTATTTTTGTATGAAGTCCCTGTGGGTATCTATGAGCTAAGCAAATACAAATTCAGAGCTTGCATATCATCAGTAATGAAGTAAAGGTCAATCTTTATATGAAGCCAGTGCTTGTGACTGTCAGAAAGAAGGAAGGCTTGTATCATTTTGCATCAAAAGTAATGAATGGCAAATAAACAGGTATGATAGGAACAGACACTCTTCCTTTCACTTGAATTAAAAACGCAGAACTTGTGAAAGCCAAATCAGATCCTCTGTTTTGTCTCTGTGATATCTAGTTCTGGTAAAGCACACAGAGCAAGACTCTGGTACCTTCTGGACAGTTCCGCTCAAAAAAGAAAATGCAGCTGGTAAAAGTAGCTGTTAGAATGTCTCAAGGAATTAAGGCTGATAGTGTAGCAGGAGAAAAATCAAAAAAAGAGCTCATCTAGAGCATCCTTGTGATACAGAATCCTGTAGTGACCCAGCACAATGTTTTCATTAATACCCTGGCCCCATTAGAAATGCGGGAATGAAATTGTCTGATGACACAAGGTGGGAGATACTGGGAATACAGATGAACACCAGAATATCCTGCTGCAAGAACTAGATGACCCAGGGGGCAAAAATAATAAAAATGAAATGAAATGTAACAATGCTACATGCAATGCCATGAATTGAAGAGTAAAAATTTTTGCGGTAAGTGGGAGAAGTTCATTAGCTGGAAACAGCAAACAGAAAAAGATCAACATACATGAGTTTATCACAAGATAATCAACAGTCATAAATGTGATGTGGTATGAAAAAAACAAACATGACTTAGGATGTATCAAGACAGGGCTTTCTAGGAGGGCCAGAGAAGTGATGGCATGTGTAGTGTCAAAAGCAGAAATCTGGATGGCAAAAAAAGGCAGAGAAAATGTGAATATTGAAAATTATAAGCTCACACTAATGAAATCAGGTCTGCCAAGAATACAGAGTCAAAACCCACTGATGTAGATAGGAGTCATTCTATTGAACTCAGTGGAGGATGGGTGGGTCTCCAGACTCATTGATGTGGCCTGGAAAGAAAAGCCTTCATCTCGTGTTTTAATCAAAAGCACCTCTTCATCTTATTTTAATCCAAAAGCCACTTAAATCACAGTATTCCAGTAGGACATATAGACTGTTCACTTAGTTTTTCTATTAATCTGACTCAAAAAGTTTATGAAAATTATATCCTGGAATGCACCATACTATTTACAATGGCTCCTGTTCTCTGTTTCAGCACCTGTAATTCGTCAAGCAATATAGAAGTGTAGAACTGATACTTCCCCAGCATGTCGACTGACCTTTATGCCTACTTTTGCTATTTGTGTTCGCAGTGAAGTATGCAGAATAAACGTCAGCAAGAAAACTTCTGATGCTCAGGAAAATCCTTTTAAAGAATGTGATTCTGTTGAAGTCACCTCTCACCTTAGCTCTTTGACTTAAAATTTACCTGGCAATTTTCCATTTGTAAAAGTAGAAGTTGTGTGGTTGTTGTGTGGTTTTTATTTTGCTACGTATTGCTGTATTGGTCAGGTAAGCAGTTGCTAGGATGAAATAGAAAATCATTGGCAGTCTTATTTTCCTGGGCCAGAATAGAGCACAGTACGTTCTTTTCAAGCAATGAGTATGGGAGCAATTTATGAAAGTGTAAAGAAATTCAAAATCATTACTCCATATTGCTGTGCTCTTCCCAGATAAAAAGCAGAAAGCAAAAAATCATAAAAATCAGAAAGTCAGAAAGTTCATTATTTCACTGATGCTAATTAATAGCTACTAGTACCCCTAAAACTTTTAATTAATTTATAGGTGACTAAGGTCATCGTGACTTTTATCTAAATAACTTGTGTTGCAGTAGTAAGTTTCAGCCAGTGATGCTAAGTAGCAACCATGGCTTCATTAAAGAGAAATAATATCAGAGTGAACATCACCAGACGTTTCATTGCCCCTTTTTGCTATTTTAATATGCATCCCATCATTTTTAAGCTGTTGGTATTTGCTTTTGGAAAATGGGTTAGGTACTATACATATCTTTTCTTATTTCCAGCTTCTTCCACAGCAGATCAGGCTCTTTATTGCGGTGAGCAACCAGCACTCCAGTTGTGAAATTGAGCCCTCTTAATTGCTTCTGCACTTTACGACTTTGGCTACATAGACAGCAAGGGAAAAGAGGTGCCTCCAGAGTCTAGAGACTGGAAGAGGTCAGTGTTGAAGGCAGACTGGAAAGCAGGTAAGTAGGGCAAAGGCTGACTGAATTACTTTGAGAAACATCTAGGGCAACAGGGAGTAATCCAATAGGCTATAAGGATGGACAAGGAGAAAAGGAAGAACAAAAGGAAATTATATCTCTTTATATCTAGCTTTAGGAAATGTCTTAGTCCTCTCTTAAAGCTATCTAGCCTTATGTAGAACCACTGTAGATTTAACAGTGGTGGATAAAGAAAAGGCCCCTACCTAGTCACACAGGAGAGGATGTTATACACAGAACAATCAGCTTAGGGCTGTAGCCTGCGTGATGCACAAACTGAGAAACTCTGAAGTGAAAGTTGTTGCACTCTCAGCAAGCCAGTCTGTTCTTATTCCTACAGGGTGTTAACATTTAGCCTTGAAATGTGTCTGAGTGGCTTATAGTTTAATTGTTCTAATTTGCACATTTAATTCTGAAAGAATTATTCATTGCAAATATCTCTCTCTCCAGGGCTGTCAGTCCTGTCCTTCCATCTAATGAATATACAATATTAATATAGCTGCAACTTTCTCTGCTCTCATGAGATTTGAATAGATGATGTAACTATTTTCACGTGAATTTCCTTTTTATAAGCAGTTCTAAACCACTGTTTAGATCCAGGTGAATAATACACAATAAGTCATTTATTGTGGAATTTAATTGCCTTCTATACAAACGGGTAGTAGGCTGCAATTTTCTCAAGCATTCATTTTCAAAACTATTGTGCAGTAGTTGATACGAATGTATATATTCTGGGCCTCTATCAGATAGCCAAAACGCTGGCTTGTGTCTAAGCTGCAAGCCATTCAAGCTTCTGTTTTGTTTTGGACGTATGTCAAGTTTCCAGTATGAATGTTTATAGGTTTGAAGCTCATTTTCCTTGTATGTGCTCCAGCCAGACCTTGTCAGTCGAATCCCTAAGTAATATTGCAGACAGGAGGTTACACTGGTAAGCATGCTCAGAGCGCATAAACCCACCCTAGCCCACTCACCAGCAGTCTTGTAGCGCCTCCTTTTACCTCTGTTGCTTTAATCAATGGCCAATCCGTACACCATGCAAAAGTTTAGAGGCATAAGTCTTCCATTTTTTTTCCTTTCCTGAGTTCTTCTCTAATTTACAGCACTATAAGTATAAAACAATTTCAAAATTTACAGTGCAGTTCTTTTCATACCCACATCTGTGTAACACAGAGAAGCCAGATATTCTTGTCTCTATGTGATAAAAGTTATGAGCTTGCATACAATGAAGGGAACCATTGTATCCTTGTAACTATTAATAAATATGACTTTGCTTGAAAATAACATATTCTTCAAAATATCAATGCATATTATCACTAAAGCTGAACATTTAGAAAGGATTTTTTTAAAAACACAGCATTCACTTCTATAATGAATATATTATTCATATATTATATCATTTATATAGTCTATGCGTTGATTTGTCTGTCCTAATAAGGCATTTTCGTTAGGATTCATGTGCTAAGACAATCATCTCTCAGAAATTTACAGTATACTGGTTTTGTGTGAGACAACCTATGCAGAGCCTCATTCAAATGCTGAATATCTGATTCCAGGACTGGATCCGGCCTGTGCTTTAGTAGTCTTTGAAACATTCTTTGTCACTTTGAAACAGGCTCTTTCCATTTTGTATGTATAGATCTAAGCAGCGGGTTAAAAACTCAATGTGTATGAAAATGAAGCACTTAGAATAAGGCAGATTTAAAACTATACACATAGTATTGTCGTGACGTTCAGTAAGTCCCCAGCTCCTTTGTTAATAGAAATATTTTTTAGTAACTAGATGAATATGTACAATCTGGCAATTTTGGTATGTAAATGAAAAAACAGAGCTGAAGTCTCTTTTCAGATGTTCTTGACATGAAACACTTAAAATTTAACCAGCATTGTTGCCATTCTGTGGAAGGTTTCCACTTTTGCTCCAAGATCCTGGGTGGAAATGTAGAAAACCCAGCCCGGCTGCCCTGTATCTGTCTAATTCCCCGTACCTTGTCATGCCACTGTTTAAGGGCCTGGACATTTTCTGGCTGACTTAGTGTTGTGTTTACAAGGCAGCTGCATATAACAACAGCCCTCTCCTGGGGCTGCATCTAAGCTGCCAGAGAGATATCTTTTCATTATAATATTAAAATAGCCCTTTGCCTACTTTGATGGCAGGAAATTTCGCAAGCTATCTCCTTTGCAACATACTTGTTCAAATTTTTGTGCTGCTCCTCTGAAATGTTAATGTCATTCATATTAGGCATCTTAAAGAATTTATTTTATTCTTTTTCTTTGTTTAAAACGATCTTTTCTCGGGTTCTGATGTCAAAATATATCAGTAAAGCTAAAAATCAGTACTTTTAATGTAGAGGGAAGGCAGAGGTGTTTTCAGGTTAAGTGACTGCTGCGATTTCTTATACCGAGTCCTCGGTCATCTTGTATCAACACAGATATACCACAGAAATGCTCTGTAAATTGAGTCTCCTGTATTCTTCCAAAAACATTATTTTGCTACAGCAGATCAAATAATACCTGCCAGAGGATATGGTGCGATTCACGTTGGCTGCACTGAATACTGAGGAGGTGGATTTTTAGTGATAAATGAGAATGAAATAGAGGCAGCATATAAACATATTCACAGGTGATATTGTAAGGACCGAATGAGATAGATTGGATTAGCAGAGATACTAAAGGAAAATAAACTTCTCAAAAGGTAAAAGGAGGCATAAATTATTGTTCTCTAACAAATCTGTTCTACAGCATCCAATTTTGGTACTGGAGAAATGCTTCAGCAGTAGGCTGGGCTGGCGCTCCGGGTTTGGCCCCAGATCCCATGCTCCCTTCCAGTTCACCTTGTGGGGTCCCTGGACTTTGGGACAAGGGCAATTCTCACCTTTTTAGCCTCCTCCATGCTGCAGGTTAGAGACTGGCACATGGCCTAGCTCTGGGGATACCTTGGCTCATGTTTGCTTCCTTTCTACCTCCTCCCTTTCACTCCTAATGTTGAGAATCTACCTGTGAGACTGTGTTTAGCCAGCACCAAAATTTTCCCAGCCCACTCCGTTTTCTGCCCAGCTAAACCCCCTGGAGCTAGCAGTGGTTATCTCGGTGCGCCATGGCATGGCCCTGCAGAGTCAGAGCAGGCGAGGTGTACACAAAACCATGGTCTGAACTGAAGCCAGTTAAGGAAGGTGATGAAAGCAGGGATAAAGCCAGGAGAGCACATGGAATATCTTGAGATAAAAGTATCTCCAGTAAGGCAAAACTACACAGCAAAGCTGAAGAAAGTGACTGTTCATTTGTTTTTATTGCTTCTATTGCTTCTATCGCTTCTGTTGCTGTGGCAGGGCAGGGGGGGAGAGTGGGGCAGATGAGCATAAGAGGGAGGACTTCTGGTTTGGGTTACTGAGCTGCAGGCAGACAGGTAATGCCACTTCATGTCCTCATCTCCATGCAAATACCATCCAAAGTTTGGATTGTGAGTGGAGGAAAACTAATGTGAACAAGAATGAGTTGCATTTTTACACTTGGAGTGATGACTGAGGGAAAGAAGAAAAAGTCAGTCAGGATTATAGCTTCGCAAATAGGCATACAAGTCTTGGAAAATGCTGTGCTTTGCAGCTGATGCACTGAAGGGCAGTGAGGAGGGGTAGAAATATTTGCATTTTGGCATTTTTCCCAGAAGCCTCTCCAAAAAGTCCTGTAGCTGAATGAAAGGACAAACTTCCACCATGATGGTGATATTCAGCATCTTGACAGCACATTCTTGGCACTCGAGTGCAGGTAACTGAGTTGCGAGAAAGCTCGGCTTCCCTGAAGCCTCAGTTGCTGAGGATCTTGTAACTGTTCACCTGCTCCTGCCTTCTGGGGCTTCAACAACCAACACGCTGCTGAGGTTTCTCCCTGCCCAGCTCACAGCCAAGCGTTACAGCCAAGCTGCTCCCTGCAGGTCTCTGTTTCGATTTTTTTAAGGTGCACTGAACCCCAAAGCCTGCCTTTCTTTTTCTCTCTTTTTTTCTTCCTTCCTTCCTTCCTTCCTTCCTTCCTTCCTTCCTTCCTTCCTTCCTTCCTTCCCATATTTATTTATTTATTTATTTATTTTAAATGGGCTAAATAAGAGATCCCTCCTGTGCTGGGTGGTTGTGACAAGTGGGCTAATACTAGCAACTTTGCCACGCTGGTCAGAAATGAAACTGAACTATAACAAACGTTACCTGGTGACCTGGTGATGACAGGAAGATGGGAAATGGAAGTTGTTTTTTTCTTCACACAAACTATAATATACTTTTCCTTTCTCTGAGCAGTTCTTTTACTGGACTTAGATCCTAAAGGGCTGTGACCCAACAAAGGCGCTGTGAGAAAAGGAAAAGTTCAAGAAGAAATAAATATTTTAAGTTCACTCATTTTAGCTTTAGATTTAGAAGCTAAGGGTACTAGAAAAAGTAGGGGAAATGTAGTAGGGAGAAAGCTATGGAAGACAAAGGAACTGTAATTCCACAAATTAAAAACTTAAAAGTCTCCATTACTACTCAAAACTGAATTCATATGTTGACAAATCTTGTTCTTAATAGTAAAAATAATCTGCTATGACAAGAAGGGAAATTCTCCACTGCTGAATAAAGCTTTCTGTTTAACAGTTGCCATCACAGCCTCCTGAAGAAAACACTAAGAATGCATTTATGTTTGAGACTTAATGTTTAAAAGCTACATTAGTGTGCTATTGGTATCAGTGAAGAAAAAGAAATGTATATTTATTTTTTTTGTCACTTTCTCCTCCCCAGTCATTCTGTCCAGCGTTGCAATGCACCCCTCCAAAATTCAGATCCTTCTAAAGCAACCGGGGGTTGTCTCCCCCTGTTCTTGTTCAGCTGCTGTTGACAGATATGAATACCATTCACAGACTGATGGGAAAGCATATATGAATGAAGTTAGGTTCTAAAAGGCAAAACCAATAAGGACCATGGTGCAAGGTCTGGACAGAGAAGGCAAGGACCGATCTGTAGGCACAGCAGTGCACTGAGAGGCTGCATCCTGTGCCTGTGCTGCAAGGAGTAGTGACAGAGGCAGCAGCAGCTTTGCCATCTCTTGGGTTTGCTCCTATGCCAGGGGTGGCAGGAGCCATGTGAGGAAGGAGCTGGATACCCCAGGACAGTAATTTCCCCATGGGTTTAGGACAGCATGTTGCATGCCTCACATGCCCTTGGCCCCAGGTCTGCATTCGGCAAAGTCTGTAGCAGGCAGAGCAGCACCATCACTGATTCATTCACCAGATTTATACTATAGATATGACATCTGCCATCTTGGGCACTTTAACTGTTGGGAGATCACATCAGAGTTTTTAAAACAGTTTCCCTAAAGAGTTTTCCAGTTGTTAATATAGTGCTCACTAAAAACAGTTGTGGGTACAACATCTTTCATACGTTGTTGATTTTTGTGGAACGTTGATGTTCTGTTTGCACTAAAGGTTTGCCTACCTGTTGTGCTGAACTGCATGGCATCCCCTAAATGAGCTGTCAGCTTCAGTATTACAAGCACTGAAGTCCACTTCCCTATGTATGTTAGCCAAATATTGAGCGCAGCACCATACTCCTTATAGTACTTAAGGTGTCTCAAAAGCAGATTAGGCACCCCTACGCTGTTATGCCCCATAGACAATATGTCAGTGCTAATGAAGCTTTGGAAAGTCTCAAATAATTTTATCCATGAAATACAGGCACTTCTTATACTTGTCTCTCTTTACAGGTGACAAGGGCCCACAGCTAACGCAGTGTCATTAAATAGAGAGATAGGAAGGTAGTTATTTTGTCATTCAGAATAATAATTACGTTACTCACTGCTGCTCCATAGAATTCAGACTGGGTGTGCACTCACTGCGCTGTGATGATAGCTGGCTGCATGTGGTAGGCTGGAACAATGAAAGCTGTAAGGAAGAAATATTAATTGATAATGTAAATGGGAACTGCACTCAGCTCTTCTGAAAGTGAAATTAATTAGAGCTGTGAGAATTTTGGCAGAAGATGACAATTCTTTGTAACGAAATTTTTTGTTATAAAAATAGATTTAGTTCACTAACATTTCATAGAATCGTAGAATAGTTTGGGTTGGAATGGACCTTTAAAGGTCATCTAGTCAAACCCCTCTACCATGGGCAGGGACACCTTCCATTGCATCAGGTTGCTCAGAGCCCCGTTCAACCTGGCCTTGAATGTTTCCACATTTCCAGGGATGGGGCATCTACCACGTCTCTGGGCAACCTGTTCCAGCGTTTCACCACCCTCTCAGTAAAAAATTTCTTCCTTATATGTAGTCTAAATCTACTCTCTTTTAGTTTAAAGCCATTACCCCTTGTCCTATCACAACAGGCCCTGCTAAAAAGTTTGTCCCCATCTTTCTTATAGCCCCCCTTTAAGTACTGAAAGACCACAATAAGGGCTCCCTGGAGCCCTCTCCAGACTGAAAAACCCCAGCTTTCTCAGCCTGTCCTCATAGCAGAGGTGCTCCAGCC